>JADLZK010002500.1:0-86434 GCA_015847255.1 Hyparrhenia diplandra
CAGGCAATAGGTTGCACCGTAACCGTGTACCAAGCATCTTGCTCGTTTTGTTGGCAGATGGCCACATGGCAATGCAAGCAAGCATTGAAACATGACAAAAAGGCACCCATCTCCATTTCCTTTTCTTCGTTCCTTCCTTGGCTCCTTGCAGCAGCTGGGCTGCAGCAGCTGGGTGCTGGGAGAAACGCCACGAGGACGGACACGGGTGCAGTGCAGTGCAGCAGGCGCGTATGAAATGATTGTGCTTCTGAAAACAGCAACATGCACTCAAACTCCCCACCGGCACCGCGCCGCCCGCAAGGCCCGCAACAAACATAACAAAACTGGTCAAACCGGCGTGCGCCAGCGGCGGGGACGCTGCTGCGGCGGCCCTGCGACCTGTGGTGTGGGCAACGGCCATGCGCCTGGGTGTTTTTTGAACGTACCGCATGGTGCGGGGAGGACGACACGACACGACCGGCGTGGCCGCCGCGTGGGAAGGAATTATGGCTGTAATAACTCGGCACCTACGCGGAGGACGGAGACCGGAGGCAAGGCAACAACCGACCGCGCTGCTCTGATCTGATCACTCCCTGTGCATGCAGTGCTCTACCACCCCCAGTAGTACCCCCCGGCGGCGGGCCGGGCCGCCGCCGTACGGGTACAGTGTGTGGTGAGGATCACGTGGAGAGGGCAGGTCGGCAGGGGCAGGACGACGAGTCGACGACGGGGTGGAGACCCGGTTTGACGCGGCGCGTCTGCGGGCAACTGTGCTCGGCCGTGCGAATATTTTACTGCTCCGTCCGACTCGGCCGCGGGGAGCCGTTAGATGTGGCCGTGGCAGTGGCAGCCGGTGCGTGTGCGTGCGTGAGGAGTCACCGCGGAGTCATCACTGCCCTGCCGTGCCGTGCCGTTGGTGCGCTGCCTCGTGCTCGTGCCTGCGCCTGCGCCTCCCCACCCACGAGCCAGCCACGACGCCTGCGGCCGCACCACACCACCGCCACCGCCACCGCCACCGCCACGCCTGCTTCAAATCGCGCGTCGCCACGAGGGGAGGCCGCCCTGCAGCTCGCACTCGCACTCGCACTCGCACTCCTCCTCGGCTCACTCGCTACTACTAGCAGCTCCCTCCCGTTGGCGTCCCACGAAAAGCGGGAGAGAGAGAGAGAGAGGAGAGGGAGAAGGAGCAACAACAACAACAGCTCTTGAAAGAGATGGCGGCGCCGGCGCCGAAGCAGGAGGAGTTGCAGCCGCACGCCGTCAGGGACCAGCTGCCGTCCGTATCCTACTGCCTCACAAGCCCACCCCCATGGCGTACGCCCTTCCTCTGTTCCTTCCTTCTTTCCTTCCTTCCCCTCGTCCTCGCCGCCGCCGCCGCCAACGCCTGCGCGCAAGCGTTGCTTCTTGGATCTCTCTTGATTGACGCGACCTCTCGACTGACGCCGTCTCCCTTGTTTGCAATGCAGCGGAGGCGGTCCTCCTCGGCTTCCAGCACTACCTCGTCATGCTCGGCACCACCGTCATCATCCCCACCGCACTCGTCCCTCAGATGGGCGGCGGCAATGTACGTCTCTCCCTGACTCTCTCCTCTCTATTGTGGTTGTTGTTGCCGGTTGCCGCTGCTGCCGCCGCCGGTGCCTGACACGAAATCTCGCCGCTCGCGCAGGAGGAGAAGGCGCGGGTGGTGCAGACGCTGCTGTTCGTGGCCGGGATCAACACGCTGATCCAGAGCTTCCTCGGCACGCGCCTCCCCGCCGTCATGGGGGCCTCCTACACCTTCGTCGCGCCCACCATCTCCATCGTCCTCGCCGGCCGCTACAGCGCCATTGCCGATCCCCACGAGGTGAGCCTCCCCTCCCCTCGCCTTCCGATCCTTTTCCTGTGCCCGGTTCCAATTCCAACAGACCACGGCTGACATACAGTACAGTTAGTAGCACTGACACTGATTCATCTCTTTGCTGCCGCACCTGTGGTTGCAGAAATTCGTACGCATCATGCGGGGGACGCAAGGCGCGCTCATAGTGGCCTCCACCTTCCAAATCATCGTAGGCTTCAGTGGCCTTTGGCGCATTGTCGTCAGGTTCGTCTCCTGCTCCCGCACCCCCTCCCCTCGTGTGTTCAGGTCCCAGTGTTGTTGTTGTAGTAGTGTAGTACCTCCTCTGATCCCATCTGTCTGTTCTAACTCCTGTTGCCTTAATCTTGCAGGCTGCTGAGCCCGCTGTCGGCTGCTCCTTTGGTCGCCCTCGTCGGATTCGGGCTCTATGAACTGGGGTTTCCAAGTGTATGTCTTTGTACATGACTACTGCATTTTCCCTATACTATACCTGCATGATGTATTAGCAACGGTGAGAGTAACATGAATGAATTTATTCTACCCCGCAGGTTGCCAAATGTATAGAGATTGGTCTTCCACAGATTTTACTGCTGGTGGCACTTTCTCAGGTAGTAGGATGCATCAGGAATTCCTGTTGTGTGATTTCAACCAAGATGGTTGCTGGATCATTGACAACAATGTGCAATTTATGTTTCTCTTCTGCAGTACATACCACATCTGGTCCCCCTTGCTGAGTACTGCCTTTGAGCGGTTTGCTGTCATAATGTCCGTTGCCCTCATCTGGCTTTACGCCTTCTTCCTCACGGTTGGCGGTGCCTATAAGAATGCTGCTCCGAAAACACAATTCCACTGCCGCACTGATCGATCTGGGCTTGTTGCGGGCGCTCCATGGTAATATAATGCATCCTCTTGCATGTTCCTTCCTAGTTAAAAGTTTTGTATGTTTTTGTTTAATCATTCAGAATGTAACATCCTGCAAAGAGCCTACTTGGCTACTAGATTGATAGATTATTGATCTACAATTTGCAGGATAAGTGTACCCTATCCATTTCAGTGGGGAGCGCCGACCTTTGATGCTGGTGAAGCTTTTGCTATGATGGCAGCTTCTTTTGTTGCTCTTGTGGAGGTATGTTTGATATTTTAGCAGCTTTGTTATCCTACATGGGACTGAATATCATCTTCAACCTAATACTTCTTACTGCATGATGCAGTCCACTGGTGCATTTATTGCTGTTTCACGGTATGCCAGTGCAACCCCATGCCCTCCTTCCATCATGAGTCGTGGCATTGGGTGGCAGGTATGTTCAAATTCCTTTGTTTTGCAATTAGTGTATCCGAAATTTTGAATGAAATGTGATCATGCTTAACCAACTAATTTGTCTATGTGCCAATTCCAGGGAGTTGGCATTTTGCTGAGTGGCTTGTTTGGAACAGCTAATGGAACCTCTGTATCTGTGTAAGTAGATTCTAGATGGCTGCTGCAACAACTTTTTATAGTGTGATCATGTGATCTGAATACTATTCAACATTTGTCTGATTTTGAATATTGTTATTGAACAGCGAAAATGCTGGGCTGCTCGGTTTGACACGCGTTGGTAGTAGACGCGTTGTGCAGATTTCTGCTGGATTTATGATATTCTTCTCGATCCTTGGTAAGGCTCATGCTTTTATCTGACCATGTATTCAACAACTTTTGGCTGTAATACTTTGTGTTAAGTAGTCAAGGTTGACTTTAAGGCTGGCTTGTTTAAGCTTGTTATCTGGACAGATAACAATTGAACAAAATTCATATTTTTGTGATGGTAATGTTTTTGTGATGCCTTTATAGGGAAATTTGGAGCTGTTTTTGCATCAATTCCTGGACCAATTATCGCAGCTATATTTTGTCTTCTCTTCTCATATGTTGGTATGTAGCACAAAGCAAATTTTAAACATTGCATCTTTTTTTATATATATAGAATTGTTGAATTATGAAAAGGCTATGCGTTCTCCTGTACCAACAGGTATGGCAGGTGTTGGCTTCCTACAGTTCTGCAACCTGAATAGCTTCCGAACAAAATTCATCCTGGGATTCTCTTTGTTTATGGGTTTGTCGGTGCCACAATATTTCAATGAATACACTTCCGTCGCAGGCTTTGGTCCAGTACACACGCATGCAAGATGGGTAAGATCCAGCTCGAAACACATTTTTGGTCTTTATACGACAAGAGGCAACATGCTGAAACACATATAATCCTATACTTCCGGTTCTACCAAATGTTCATTTGGCATGCCACCTGCACAGTGAAGTTCGATATTACTGCATCGCATAATGGTTTAAACTATATAGACATTGTGGTTCCGTGACATTGTTTTCTGGTGTCGTGAGCTTCTGCAATCACCTTCTAGTTAGTTTTACTACTCATTTGGTATGCTGATGAGCTGCAAACTAAGAGATCTTTTTCCTTTTGTGCAAAAATGTCCAGTTCAATGATATGATCAACGTGGTATTCTCCTCGAAGGCGTTTGTTGCCGGGGCTGTGGCTTATTTTCTGGACAACACCCTGCACAGGCGAGACGGCACCGTGAGGAAGGACCGGGGGCACCATTTCTGGGACAGGTTCAGGTCCTTCAAGACTGACCCTCGCAGCGAGGAGTTTTACTCCCTCCCATTCAACCTCAACAAGTTCTTCCCATCCTTCTGATCCTGCTGCTGCTGCTGCTGCTAACTGAAAACAGAAAATGCCGTTCGGTTAGGTTGTTGTGAATTATGTGATTTTGGCAATGCCCCACGCCCTAGCGGCTGTTTCTCCTACTTCTGTTGTACCACTCATTGAGTTCTGAATCTTGTAGAGCTCAACGTAAACTATTCGGAAGGAGTGGAGAAATTGCCTGGTATTTTTGGATGTAAATTGGGTTGGGTTCTCGGGTAGATCAAGAAAATCAAAAGAGAACTGCTCGAGTACTCTTTCTATAAATTACACTCCAGTGCCATTTCAAAGTAAACTAATGCTTGTGCATGTGCAATAGTTGCAGATTTGCAGTGAGATACTGATACTGAGCATTGCTTTTGATTTCAGAATCGGAACAGATCACTACGTGTTCGGTAATGGCTGGACTGCCAGCCCATAGTCGCTGTTGTCCATCATAATTTTCCCTAATTTTCTATATAATAACTAGTGTGTTGTCCTGCATTATGCTACGGGTTAGCAGTCGTAAATTGCACATCTTATTGTATTCGATTTGTCCTAGCCATGTACAAATTGACTTTGCAACTCCATTCGTAATGATGTATGTAAAAAATTTGCTGTGTGCGTAGTACAAAATTTTAACTCAAAAAGTTACCTCGAAGACTACTGGATCCAACTTCTGTTATGATGATATTTTCTGTCAAGTTGCTGACTTCGGCTGAAGGTTTCGATAAGCTAGCTAATGCCGTTTTGTACTTTTGTTATGAGAGAAAAATATTGTATCATCACTGATAAAGCCGGGAGGTGTGGTGGAGCAGGTGTGGTAGAGAAAGGATGGGGATAAATCTACTAAACGAAATTAAAAAAAAAATAAACATCATTGCAAATTAAGTTTCATAAACATAACTTGCACACTGGACTTTACTGCTGACGCACAACACTCTTCTTCACTTTTGTTTCTACTGTCAATGGATACTAAACACATTAGTGGAATTCCACTTCAGATCCCACTACGGCCGACATTGTCTTTTTGTGAATGAAAGTGTTTCTTCAATATTAGGATGACGATGAACAGAAATGATATAAGCAGCATTGTGCAAGTCAAATCACATCAATGATATCAAACACCTAAAAACACCAATGATTAAACAGGCCAACTCAAACAGGCCGACAGCCCTCTATCTCGGCCTTTCGGCCCATACGATAGTCGCCTTCAAGGTTCAAGCTGGAGGAGTCAACCGGCCCAACCCTCTCGGTCTCAGATCCCACGGCCCCGGCGGCCCCCGGCAGTCTCGCCTAGGTTTAGGCTTCCGGCCGCCGCACAGCCTTCTCCACGCCACGAGCGAAAGGAGATAGATCGCCGGAAAAGAGAGAGAGAGAGAGGGCGCGGAGATGAGCGGGAGCGCGTTCAATGCGTTCAAGTCGCGGGTGCCGGTGGCGTGGAGTCCCCGGCTGTACATCACGCTGGTGCGGGGCCTCCCCGGGACGCGGCGCCTCCACCGCCGCACGCTGGAGGCCATGCGCCTCCGCCGCTGCCACCGCACCGTCGAGCACCGCACCACGCCGTCTCTCCTCGGGATGCTCACCCAGGTGAAGCGCCTCGTCGCTGTCGAGACCGAGGAGATGTACAACGCGCGGAAGCAGGCCGAGGCGGAGAGGCGCGCGCTCAGGCCCCCGCTCGTCGTCTCCCACCACTCGCCGCCGCCAACTCCGAAGCCGGCAGCCGCCGCCGCGGAGGGTGCCGCTGCCACTGCGCAGTAGCCTCTGGTAAGCTCATCGAGTTCCGATCGTCCTGGTGCGGTCTGGTTTTCCATTTTGTTTGTTTGCGCTTTAAGTGTTTGATTGATGCAATGGCTCAAGTAGTGCCGGGCTGTCGATATACCAAATTTAGATGCTTGTTTCTGATCCAACATTCTAGCACAATGAAATGGCTTAGTTTTGCTTATTAATGAAGAAGCAACGAAGTGTTTGCGGTTGCGTTTAATTTGTACTGCATTTCTGTGTTGAATGCTTTATGTCAGACATTGGTCCATTTTTTTCTGCTACTTCTTTACCTTGGACGTTGTTATAATTCTTTTCTTAGTTCTCCATGTAACAGGATGGAAGGTGCAGCTCTAACCACATTATGATGGATAGCTCTTAAAAGAGCTGGAAATCAGAGTATTGGGCTGGTTTACCAGTCCAAATAAAACTAAAAGGGGGATTAAGTGAGCAGTGGAAACTAATTTCGTTATTAAGGGTTAATCATAATGATTATGTTTTTCTTTTTTGCTTAGCAGGAACAAATAAAAGTGACGAAGATCTTTCTAGATGTTTGTGATTGACACTGAAAAATAGCATCAGGAGAAAAGGGTGTCATGGTTATTAAAATTTATTAAAAAAATCCTATACACCTATCTATTCTTGTTAACTCTGAACAGCTAACTGGCTGTTTCAAGTACCGCAGAAATACAAATTGATGTCAATTTCTTAACTGAATAGATAAGATAACAGTACAAAACGTCATTAGTCATTTGTGACAGGCATGATTATGAAGGCGTACGCAAGGCGAGGTGATCCGCCTTGTGAAACTCCCCGTCTCACTGCATCGTTCTTTTTCAATTCATTTGTGGGCCTGTCTCAGGCTGCTGGGCGCAAAAACATCGCCACATTGTACCTAGGTGACGACTTTTGTTGCAAGACAGGTGCCATATGATGAGACTGGAGAGGTCGTGGTGAGGCTGACGTCCAGGCTGAAATCGTGACTGGAAGCCTTAGGCGACAACTTAAAACCCATGGTGATATAGGTTGCATTGTGGATTGAACTAGCTGGGCTTGCATGGTGATAGGTTGCCTTCTATGGGGGTAGCCTTAGGTGACGACTTAAACCCATGGTGATAAGCTTAGCTGTCAAGTGGCACGTGAAAAGACAACAGCTTTTTTGACGGGATGATTAAATGGGGATTGCATATAGGGCATCATTCCTGCAACTGATTATGTATAGGGTAGCATGAGTTATTTTGTGATCTCTTTATGTTTTTCGGTCCATAATATTTGAGGGGATCAGTATGGTATGATTTTTTTTATTTTTTTTTTTTATTTTAAACAAAGGCTGATGGTATAATGCGAACCCTGGGTTATTGTTATTCAGTCCCTAATATTTTACTTGTGGTTATCTTGCAGGGCATTGGAAGCCTTTCGTCACGGTTCAGCGGCCTAATAATTAACTTGCTTGTGTTTGGATCTACTGGTATCCAGACGATTGCATCGGATGATGTAGCAACCGATATGATCTCAAGATCGTTGTATGGTCAGACTTGCATTGTCACTGTATTTTAGATTGTTATATGGGGGGACATAGTTTTCCTATGCTTTTGTCTAAAATCAAGTTCGGTGATTTTGTTTCCAATTACTAAATTTCCTGAAAATGCTCTTTAAGATGTGTAATTGAACCACAGGAGTGCAAGCATAAAAAAAAATCTCAGTTATGATTGTTGCTGTTGGCCATTATTAGTAGAAGGTTGTGCAACCATGCTTGGGTACTGGGAGTGAAAACACGCTAGTATTGACAACTCTTGCCGTCGGTGACGAGCTGGGCTTGGATGGTGCTAGTTTTTTTATCACTTGGATGGTGCTAGTTAAGAAAAATATAGTTATTTGGATTCGACTCCTTCGTGAGTCGTGTAACTTTTTTTTATAGAAAGAAGAGTAATGTTGGAGCGGTTCTCGTCTTGCTGATAGATTTTCATTCTCCTGCATAGGTAGTTTATCATTCCTGGTAGGAATCATCTACTACTAGTTTACAATCTGAACATACAAAGGATGGTATGAACTTGGCAGGCTATGGTGCCGCTGCCGGAGCAATGCAGTGATATAATTTGCAGTCCAGATGATTTCTGCAGGTTATTCAATTCGGCCTTCAGGGCAATCGCCTATTATACGTGCGTGTGCGTCTAGAACTTGAAGATAGATAGGAAAGAAGGTGCCCGGTAGCATCACACGGGGTCATGGTCAAAACAACGGCTCAAATCTACCCAAAAGTTGAAGAGGTAGTTCAACTAGAAAGCTGGACCATTTCAGAGTTCAAAGATTACTCTCATAGGATTGTGAGTGACACATGATTTTGAGTCGCATGCATGACCTCGTCAACTACCATTCTACCGACCACTAACATGCAATTCTTTTTTTTTTTTTTAACAAGTAGTACAGCCTGTACAGGTGCAATGGTACAAACCGCTAGTAACATGCAAACATGTGAAAATTCATTTATTTATTTGTCTATCGTTTTTCTCTTTTGTACAGATTGCGTCTCAGCCGACAGAAAACGTGACAATGTTTTACGCGTGAACGTCCTTCCTAATCATTTTATTTTACTTCACTAGACGCGTCAAAAACACTAAACTCGTGAGATCCGATGCACCCAAAGCTCCAAACTAAACTGAAGCCTAAATCCTCTATAGGTTCATTCCTCTCTCGGTCCCAAAAGATGCAATTCTTACTTGAAAGAAGTTAAGTAACTTTTAAATTAAATTAAATTTTGCTTGCAAAAATATTATATTTATATAGAAGTTAATAACATTTATTATATTAAATAACTACTAGTAATTACATTAATTATGGAATATAACATTTTAATAATAAATCCAAGGTCTTGTTTGTATCAATATGACTAAGAGTTAGCTATTTGGATCTGAAGGGATCCAATTAAAAGTCTAGTTAATTGTTAGCTGAATACAGCTAACAACTATCTCACTATACTCTGACCAAACCAGCTAATAACTAGCTAAGGTAATATTAGCTTTGAGCTAGTACATACTCCCTCCATCCAAGATTCTCCGTCGTATAAGTCCTGTGCGTGATGACCAAGGAG
Organism: Hyparrhenia diplandra; assembly: GCA_015847255.1. NCBI lineage: Eukaryota > Viridiplantae > Streptophyta > Magnoliopsida > Poales > Poaceae > Hyparrhenia > Hyparrhenia diplandra. The sequence goes on from JADLZK010002500.1 coordinate 9,332, forward strand.
CGTCGTAACTCCGCTTCGCCAGCGTTCTCGTAACTCGATCGTATTAACGCCCGACGCCTCTTCGCTTGCCCAAGATAACACCGATGAAAACTCCGTTAGTGCGCTCCGCGTAATTCCGCTGCGCCGCCTGGCGCCACGTAATTCCGCTTCGCCGCGCGCGCCTCTCGTATGTCCGCTTCGCCCGGCGCTCACGTAAACCGTATTGGCGCCACTGCCTCCAAACCCACTGGTCATGGATCTCCTTGCTATCATCAGTAGCTGCCAAACATAGTAGGGCATCGGCAGCATCCCATTCATCGAGTCCCATCCTTGGGAGTTGCGGCACCGATTTCTCCGGCCAAGGAATCGGCACAAAACTCACCTCGCTCATGGAAGAATCGTCGGACTCATCGAAGGAGTCGGCGCCCGATTGATGCCACGCATGAGACCCCGGCCGATGGCGTTTCGCCAGCGATCCATTGAAGTCTATGTTTATGTGGGCGCCAGCGGCGGCGGCGGGAGATGCAAATGCGTACAGGGGGCGACTTCGTATTTGAAGCGGCGAGAGGCCGCGTTCTAACGGGAAGAAACGGCGGGACTAGTCCAACCCGGCGGCGATCGGCGCAGCAACGTGAATGCGACAACAGGTCCGAGGCGTTGGGGCGCCTACGAACGAGGCATGCGCGTGGTCCATCCAAAATCTGGCCGGAGATTTTTGGAAAAAAATTTTTTGCTCTGGCGCTTTAGATTTCTGGATGGAGGGAGTATTAGCTAGCTAATCCAATATATCTAAGACGGACTAAAATAAAAGTCTCTTTTAGTCCCTAATAAAACCAAACAAGAGGCATTTTTTTGGGACTAAAAACTAGCATTTGGGACTAAAATAGAGAAGACCCTTTTGGAGGGTCTTTTTGGACTAAATTGGTCTTTTTATCATCTCATTGATGATTTTAGTCCTCTTTAGTCCCTCGCAACCAAACATGTAGGGACTTTTTTTTTTGTCCCAACAAAAAAAAGTTATGGGACTAGAAAACCAAACAGCCCCTAAACAAGGCTCATGAAGACATAAATACTAATACATTTTAGATTTGGTTAATTTTATAAAAGCTTGATTTGCCTCAGAGCAATTTTTTTTTTTTTTTTTTTTTGTTTACTGAGAATTTTTTTTAGTGACGATGCATTTGAACTCCTTTTCTTTTGTACAAGTAACAGCCCTTGATTATTTTTACTTTTATCCCCAATGATCGATAAATTATGAATTAGAACTCCTTTTTCTTTTTGCAACTGCCCTTGATTATTTTTACCTTTAGCCACCAATGATCGAGAAATTATGAATTAATAACTATTCACTTCCACTTGCCCACCCAACCCCAACCCCTGCCGCGCTGTTTACGCCCACGTCTGACGCCTCCGCCCGTTCCCATTCCATTCTCCCATCGCAACCCCTGTCTGTGTCTCTCATCATCGTCGCCACCTCCACCTCCACCTCCATCGGCCTCCGATCCCGCCACGAGCCTTCGGTCGAATCCGAGGTACGCAACGCGCGATTCGCCGCGGTTCTCCTCCCCATTCCGCGACCCGATCGATCCGCGCGGCGGCGCGTCGTCTTGACGGATTCTTATTGTGTGGATCTCGGTGGCGTGCGTGCTGCAGGATCCGCGGCGGCGGGCAGTGGTCGGGCCGGCGATGGCGCACCGGGTGGACAACGAGTACGACTACCTCTTCAAGATCGTGCTCATCGGCGACTCCGGCGTCGGCAAGTCCAACATCCTCTCCCGATTCACCCGCAACGAGTTCTGCCTCGAGTCCAAGTCCACCATCGGCGTCGAGTACGCCACCCGCACCCTCCAGGTAAACCCGCTCCCTCCCTCTGCTCTCGAATCCTTCTCTCTAGATGCGGGAGTCGAGAGATTTATTGCATTTGGTGCCTTCTCCTGGAGGCGGTTTGATCAGAGGCGATTCCGCGATTGCTTGCTTCCGCTTGGACCCATGGGCAGAAATTCGGGACAGCTAAATCATTTTGCTTTGGTGGGTCTGCTGGAATGATTTGAAGGACGTTGTGTGCTCTGCATAGCATCAGCATATATAGATAGATCTGTGAAAGATCTTGTGTTGCTGTGAGTGATTTTTGTTGATAGGTGTAAAGTGAAATTGGTACGGATCATATTTATACACGTGGACAACGAATTATCGATGGAGGTATAGATGTTTCGTCCTCTTCTAGTAAACTAGTACCACAACACTTCAGTCAATACAGTGTTGATTGTGAGTTAAAAGTACAACAGTACCACTAACAAACACCCAGAAGAAAACAGGCAGATGCTTATATTGAGTTGCATGCATGTTGCTCATATGTATCCTTCAGTTTGGAGGTTTCTCTAGTTTGTCAGTTTAAACTCCATCCATTGGCGCATAATTTGCTGCCGGCCATGTCTGTTTCATCTGTCAGTTAAATATCTGTACTCGTCATAACTCTTTAATTGATTGTTTTGTCTCATTGTCCAATAAAACAAGCTCAAGCATGCACTTGTTTGCTGATTGTATTCTAATGTTTTTAAGCTACACTGATGCTACAAAATCGGTTTAAATTCCTGTATTCAACTTTGCCAACATGGTTTTAAGAATCCTATTAATTGGGAAAAGATGTTTGTATACTGCTGTTTTAGGTGTAGTTCTGCCATATATTGTTTTTGAGTTCACTGATACATTGTCTGGTGTATTTACAAAGCATATCATCTGTGATTGCAAATCAAACATGAAAGATGAAACTATCGCCTTTACCATGGTCCATGGGTTACAAATGGTTTGTTCAACCTGGTATGAAAATGAGTAACTTGCTGAGAGCATGTAAGTGTATGGATCTAGGTTGGGAATATTTCAATTTTCTGAACAAGGAATTGTGTGTCATAATGGATATCCTGAGTTCATAATTGTGCTGTTACCATTTAGTGGCTTTGTAAACAGGCCATATCCATGTATAACCTGGCCTGTTTTCTGAAGACATGCCCTTTGATTAATTAAATGCATATATAAGAAAAATCGCGAGTTGTTTGGGTGTATTATTATATTGTTCTTTTTTCCCTTTTGTACTGATTTATTGTTATTTGATATATTGTTTTATATTGCAACTTATGAGGTATTTCATTTTGGCAAGTGATTTAAAATTAAGTTGTTTCTGGGATAGCACTATCGTTCTGTTATGTTGTCTGATCAAGTTTGGGACTGTGTTACAGATTGAAGGGAAAACCATCAAAGCTCAAATATGGGATACTGCTGGGCAAGAGAGGTACCGTGCCATCACAAGTGCTTACTACAGAGGAGCTGTGGGTGCACTTTTAGTCTATGACATCACGAAGAAGCCGACATTTGAAAACATACAGAGGTGGCTTCGTGAACTCCGTGACCATGCAGACTCCAACATCGTGATTATGATGGTTGGTAACAAGTCTGACCTTGCCCACCTGAGGTCGGTTGCAGAGGAGGATGGCCAGGCGTTAGCAGAGAAGGAAGGCCTATCTTTCCTCGAGACATCGCGCTTGAAGCTCTTAATGTTGAGAAGGCGTTTCAGACCGTACTCTCTGATATTCATCAAATCATAAGCAAGAAGGCACTTGCAGCCCAAGAGGCAGCAGGCAGTGGACCTCCAAGTCAAGGAACCACCATTAACATTGCAGATTCATCTGCCAACACGAAGAGAGGGTGCTGCTCTTCCTAGGTGCAAACTAAGACATGCTGCTGCCGCTGCAAAAGAAAAATCTCATGGATCGGACAACACTTTAGGTGTTATGTAGGTGACTCCTTTTGGCCTGTAACTCTGGTGGGTTGTAATCACAATTCATACTTCTGCAAAGAAATTCTCCTCTCAGGTAGATATGATGTGTAGTTTCGAAATTTTGGTAGAGACCAATGTTTGGCAGACTTGCGTGGAGTCCAGCTTCGTGTTTTCTTTCAATGTTCTATCTCAAGTCTTCTGCTGAAAAAAACAAAATCATATATTTCTTGTAATTCTACTTGAGTTCGTTGTATTATCAGATATACTTTGATTTCTGTGCTAGAACATCAATTCGTGTTTGCCGTTCAGTTCTTACGAACTGATATGCTGTCCTTCATGGTTTTGTCCCTTGTGATGGTTCATCCTGATTGCAACGTTTGATCTCCTCCCTTCTCACGTGAACCATACTCAAGTTTTTTCACATAACGCGTCATGATTGAATGATTTGAGTATGCGGTTCCTTGTTGCTCCAATCTGACAGAATCAGTTCTTCTCTATCAGCTTTAGCATAAATCATCTTTCCAGTGGCACTGCAAAGCTGCGCTGTCAGTAATGAGTGACCATGCATAAAATGTGCTACTTACATCAACCTCATTTCAAACTGTTGATGTGTTCGTCTCTAGCTTTATATATCCATATGTACCACTCTCCTGATCTAATCTGATCCATTTCGTGACAATTTATGCTTGGCAAGGGGATACGTATTTTTCATAAGAACCTTAATAAAGATAAGGCTAGCAAAGTCATCAGTTCCTATGTTGCATCCTTATCACTGTCAGAGTTTCTCCGAAAATTGGTAAGATCCTTATTAAAAAAAAAAAGTTTGGGAGAGATAATTCAGATGAGCAGTTTTGAAAAGACAGATCTTACTAGCATTCTCAGAAAAACTTTCAAAGATTATCTATCCGTGTGTCCACATTTCTGTTCTTCCAGTCGAACGACTCGTCTGTTCTCTATATCTTTTGCCCTCGTATCATTCTCATTCTGACAGAATTGATCTCTCTGCTTGAGCATAAATCTCTTTCCAGCTTGCACTTTGGAACTGCATCTTCTCTGTCAGTGTTACAACCATGGATTACTCGTGCTGGCTACTACGACGACACTCAGCCTCTTGAGCCTAACGTTTCCTCTCTGCCCAGTCGACATCTTCTCAGATTGTGCAGATGCCCAGTCCTTCCTGCCTGCAGAGATCAACTTGAAAAAAGTTTGAACCGTCTGAAAAAAGGCTGGGAGTGCAAAATTCGTTGCTAATTGTTGCGTTGGTTTCGGCCGATATATCACTCTCAGCCGATTCATTTCGCGACAACGCATCCCTTTCTGCAACCACACCACGCACTGGTGGTTCAAATTGTTCAGATGCCCAGTCTTTCAGAGATGAGACTGACAGTGTTGCCAAGCATCATCTGAATGAATGAATCCTGTGAAATGAAACGAGCCATCAGAGATAGCAGCAGATAAGGCATCTCCATTTGCAGCAGCAGCAGCTGCTGCTGCTCCCAGGAAGACGTAGAACCTGTTCTGTCCCACACACAAAGAAACCAATCAATCTTTTCAGCCTGAAGCAGATTGATTTCAGGCACAGCAAGCACACTTGCGAAGATGCTCGCTCGCCGAAGGATGCGATCGTGTCAACTCCAGAGTCTCCTCCTCCGATGGGATTCCCAGCGACGCAAAACGTTTTGGGTTGCGGAATCGTGTTCTGTCCCCTCGCCGAGAACGTGCACAGTCATTGACCGGCTTTTTGCAGGCCAAAGCATGCGTTGCAGGCCGTTCGCCCGTTCTAGAAACCTCGGTCGGCCTGGCTTTTTGGTTCGTAAGTAGGATCAAATCAATGCATCTCTGGTCTATCTCACTGGTTACAGTGGCAGGCAGCTTTGGCCCTGATCGTGATCTCTCGTGCAGGTGGCCAGGTGGGAGTGGCTATTAGTCATGGAGGGTCATTTGGTTTTCTTGAAACACGGTGCAGACGCTAATGCTCATGGACATGAGCATCTACGATAGATTCTAAGATTGACTGAAAATGTGAGCACCTATAACGTGTGGTGGACTCAAAACTCATAACAGTATATACTGAAATTCAGGTGAGAGGCCATCTATATTATATATGTTGAACATTTGGAAAGATCAAAACCGACGCATATTCAAAAACACATCCTAACTAATTTCTAGTCTTCTTGTTGGTGTTAGCCATGGTGTGGTGGTGTGGTGGTGCCAATAGGTTGCAGAAAATTCTGATACTTCGTAGGATTCCACATTTTTCTGTGTGCTCCAGCAGATTACGTTATTCGTGGCTAGAAAACATTGAGAAACGAACTAGTATAGAAATACAATTATGCTGCTGGTTAACTGAACCCAGATAGAGTAGAAAATTACCCTTCATGATATGGATTGATGTGAAAGGCACTACGGAGTAGGAAGTGCGTGTTGGATGCAAGAGCAACAAGGTAGCTCGTTACTGGCTGACACAAATCCTGATCCCCAACTGTGCTAATGCTCCTATCATGGATCATTTGTTACCAAATTGGAACTCCAGTGGTTACATTCTCCCATTTAAAAATGGTTACGTTCTGATTCTATGGATTTGTCCTATTATTAAGTAGGGTTTGTGTAGGCCACCTTGCCTGTCATGGAAAAGAAGGTTTTCATCCCACAATATAATCCATATGCTTGTCCTTATCAGAGGTTAGACTAGACCATTCTAGAAAATCAATATATATGACTGGGTTTTTTTTTTCTCGACCGGGCCATTCACCCGTATTTCATTAGATGCAGTTGGAATGCAATCTGCCACTGAATTTTTATTCCAATTCCTCTCTAGATGCAGTTTTATTAGTGTAGGCCAGGCGTTGACGGGAGATTGCCCACTAAACTTGGAGCTAATCATGTTGCTCCCATCATGAGATTTTGGTTTGGGGGATTCCATGCTCCACATCTCAGGTAAAAAAAAATTGAATTATTGTATCTTGGTGAACCAAATGTTCATGCATTTTACTGAAAAAATCAAACGTATATATATACAACTAAAATACCTGTCTTTCCACTCTTCCATCAGACAACCTCAACAAGACTACCAATATAACCTTGTCTACAGGCTACAGCACATCTGAATCTTATCGGATTGGCATCTTCAGAAGAAAGTAAGCAACCATGTATTATTTCCAGCACATTGCACATGTCCTGATTTCCAATCAATCCATCAGGCTCGGAATGACCGCTAACGGCTCTATAAAGGCACCAGTGGTTACATTGCTACATAATCCTTTTTCAAAAAAGCCACAAGCATGTTAATTGACAGTAATCAGAAGGCGCCAATGGTCGACACGTGGACTGGCACCACTACCCACAGGCCAGTGATGCCACCCCTCACTAACCTCTGGCTTTGTAGGATTGGTCAAAGCCTGATAGCTTCACAAGATCTACTGAAAGCACAATGCCAATATAGGACCCTTTCAGCATGATGAATTGACACTAGTTTGGACTGTGGTGATGCTCATAATGGGGGGAGATCGACCAAGAACGTGCACTGTGATCGGATAGCTACAACAGATTATCCTGCTCCCACAAAGCCAGGACCGATCAAGATCAGTCACTCTAAAGCACTCCATGATACTTTGCCCAATAAGGGAGGTGTTCATAGTTATCCGACCGGTTTTCTAATAGTCACTGATGGGTGGACCCTAGCGACAGGCCAATTTCAGCTGGGCCCACATGGTAGTGTCTGGCGACGCGGAAAATGGTGTGTACGTACCCGGAGCACTTGCCGGCGGCTGGAGATGTGTGTTATAAGCATCACCCACTAATAATCAGCTCACTAGAGAGCGTGCTGTTCAAATTTCTGCAGCATTTGTTTCATGTGCTGGAATAGGTTAGTTGGAGCCCCAGGCAGGCACTGACACTAACCAAAGTGGAGCTGCAAAGGTGAGGAGTGAATCCATCCATCGACCCATCACCGATTGCATCCAATCCAACTCCACGTTGTCGGCACTCGGCAATGCAAGTGCATGCATCCACCAACACTAATTTTCAGCAAGTTTGATGCAATGTAACTGCATAACTGCTGCTGCTAACCTGAGACAATTAAAAGTAAAACTGATGTGATGTACTGATCGATGAGGTTCATACGTGACAAGATCATGGTTAGCAAGCTTATCCTGGAGCTGGGAGTAGAAGATAATATATACGAGGCACATGCCAAATTTGCAGTGTGAATTGTGTGGATGAAACAATTTCGGTTCCAAAGAGGTGCACTTATATTTTAGGAGGGGCTCTAATTATTAACCACGAGTGACGGTCGGATGGCACATCAAAATAGTTATCATCTGATCTTGAAAATGATTGTGCACTAGTAGTAATGAAGACCAGTGCTAATCTTCTTTTCGCACAATCTTAGTTCCTCCGCGCTGTCTTGTAGCCAACTTTCCTTCCGGCCGGTCGACAAAAGTTTACTGGAGCAAATCCATCCATCATCCAACTTTGACTGGAATCGACATTTCGAAATCTGACCACTATATGCTACCTTTGATGTAGGCTTAAACGTAGTGAATTCTTCGTTTATTTTTACAAACTGCTAGCAATTTTTCTGTGTTGCAGGCACGTCGATTTCTGTCAAATATAAACAATTAGCACAGACACTACCCAAAGTACTAGCTTTTTTTTCGACATCGGGCTGTTCACCCATTTTTCACCCAAAGTACTAGCTCAAAGGTATGTTTTGTTTACGAAGTTAGATATTGGTTGTAGCAGAATAAGACCAGATTTTTTTTTAGAAACAAAAATATATTATAGGGCTTCTAGCTAGCCACATAGGCTTCATGATTACAGGTTCAAGTGGAAGTGGTATATATGATATATGTCATATAGAGAGAAAAAAAAAAATAAAACAAGACAAAAGTCATAGTGGAGTGCGACAATATGACACGCTAGACAGTTAATATGTGTATTGTTCTGGGCAAAATAGGCTAATTAACCGTGAAATGAATAATAATGTCAGATATGAACGATGAATGCTCTCTCTGTCCGCAGATGTAAGGACGGACATCTAGAATTTTTACGGAATTTAAGCTGGATAGGAAAACACACGTGCACTTAGTAAAATCACAGTGGTATGAGAATTCTGTTAAAAGGTTGTCAAAACGGACAGACCTCTAGCAATCATTTATTGTCCTTACATCTATGGACATATTTTTAAATCCTAGATGTCATTATATTTGTGGACCGAGGGGTTATAAGGTATATTGCCTTATACCCTCATCCAAAAATTAAACTCACGAGATACACTAAATCATCCAAATTGTTGTTACGATATGAGTAAAAAGGTATATCATAGAAATTCTTACAAAACAAAACAAAAACATGTTGTCATCGAATAGGTAGATTTTAATCACAATTGACAATAATAACCAATGGATCTATTTCTATATGAAAAAAAAAAATATTATGGATCTATTTGGCAATATCTAATGATCTGCAGCTAAAGCTGGGCCGAGGAAAACTTCGAAGCCCGTGAGCTCGGCTTGGCTCGTGGCTACCTCGGCTCGGCGAGCCGGGATTTTAGCTTCGTTAGCTATAACAAGCCAACTCGAGCCAGCTCGAGAAGTGGCTCATAAAGCCAAACAATCTACACATTTAGGAAAAACAATAAAATATATATTAGTTTTGTATTATTTTGTCGTACATTATATATATGTTAGCACATAATAAGTTTATTTCAATTAAGACGCTTATTACTTTTTTTTGTATTATTACTATTTTTAAACTCTAGATAAATATAAATATTATATTTTTTTATATTTTCTACGCTGAGCTTAACGAGCTAGCTCGAACTTTTAACGAGCCGAACCGAGCTGGACTTTTGGCTCGTTAGGATAACGAGAGCGAGCTGGCTCGTATCCAGCTTTAATTGCAGCCGTTAAAAGAAAATTCAAAGTTTGAAAGACTAGTTTATTCTAATGATTACAGCTATTGCAATGCCATCCACAAATAATATTCTGGTGGTGGTAGTACTACTTGTCAGTTGTCACTAAGCAGTAAAACCAACAGTGTTTTCCCCCCACTCCCCAGATATGGGCTACCTAGGAGATAATATTCAGGAATAAGAATGTGCTGGTTAGAATACACGATGGTCACTTCTGATTGAACCTTCATGTTAAACTAGTGTTGTAGGTAGCTTTATTACCCACTAACACAGAATGATAATGAGCTGGGAAACCAGGCTTTCTCTACTAAAGCTGTGAAAATTGACCAAACTATGGGCTTAAAAGACCTCTTTTACTGTTTTACCCCAACAAAAGCATGAAGAGGAGAATAAAACTATCCTATATAGATTTTTAGGAGACTTTCTTTTTTTTTCTCTCTCTAGAACCAGAATCTTGAAAAAAAATGGCTTATTCTTCGTCCATTCCGTTTGTCCTAAAAATTGCATAGAAGTTGTTGAAATGATGACGTGTATATCGAGCATAGTAATGAGTACATGTCCTCACCACCAAAACTGGCACATGCACTCATTTCAGGTGCCTAGATCAGGAAGTGAAATCATCAGCCTTGAAAGCTCTCATCTCAACCAAGAAAAGCTTTGTCCCTCGATTGCAATCTGAAACGTCCCAGGCGTGGGAAATAAACAGCTGGATGGATGCATATCTGCGCAATGACAACGTTAGCAACTGGAGAAAGATCCAAACGCATGCGCTCGGCGCCCGCGTCACCGGCTCGCGGCCATCCGGAATCCAGCGGGTTGCACCGCGTCACGCTGTGACCTGCTGTCTCGGCTGCTGCCCATGGATCGGACATCGGAGGCCGCTTATGAGCGCGTGCGTTCCTTGTGAACCGGGTGCCTGCCTGCCTGGTGCCTGCTGCCGCCGATGGGATGCTATTGCTATGGCTGGCGTCTGCAGCTCTGATCTGACTTCATCCGGTTCGGCCGGGTACCGGCCAGGAGGAACTGAATTGGCGACGTATATATGTACGCGTTTGTAGGCTTGTAGTAGTTGTAGCTAACAAACAACCGAGATCGGGGAGTGGCAGCTATACATATCCATACAGTTTCTGGCTGGAAGAAGGATCTTAAATACACATTTGTTACTCTCTCCGTCCCATAAAAATTATCTTTTGTATATTACATCTTGTTTGACCACCCTTCTTAGATGTAAGAGTTTAAATACATACGTTTTACTCCTTCCGTCCCATAAAAATTGTCATTTTTTACTTTACATCTTGTTTGATCATCCGCCTTAGAGCAATTCCAAGAGATGTGTTATCCTTGTTAGCATATGACATTTTTAGAGGAAAAAACTAAACTCCAACAAAAATGTTACTACCTCCGTTTCCAAATTGTAGTTCAGCTTTTTGGCTTTTATAGATACATTGATTTTGTTATGCACCTAGTCAACACTATGTCTAGATACATAGTAAAATAAATGAATCTAGAAAAAGCCAAAGTGAACTACATTTGAAAAAAGGGAGTATATGGTTTTAATAAATAGCAAACATGTTATTTCTAAAATCTCGATGGTCATATATAGCCAACCATAACCATTTGCTATATGTTTTGTAAAATAGCAAGTCTATTGTAGATCTCTTCTTTTTTGGAAAGTTTTATATTTACAAAATGGCTAAACAGTGATATTTGGCTATTATGTTTAGCCAAACTATTGGAGTTGCTATTAGAAGGGAGGACTCTAAATGCATACTTGTTACCGCCTCTATTCCATAAAGATTCTCATTTTTTATTTTATATCTTGTTTGACCATCCGAGGACCTTAAAAGCATACTCCCTCCGTCCCGTATTGAGTTTGTCACCCCTGAGGTTTTGCCATCTTATTCGATGCTTCCTCTTATTCAAATTTTTGCACAAATATAATTTATTTTTGTTACGACTTATTTTATCAATGAAGATATTTGAATATTGATTAATTTATTTTATAATTTGCATAAATATTTTGAATAACATGGATGGTCAAACATGAAGTTCAAAAGTCAAATTTTTTTTTAACTCCATGGGGACAGTAGGGAGTATGATGAATTGTCATTTTTGACTTTATATCTTGTTTGGCCATCTCGCCTCGAAAGGAGGTCCTTAAATGCATACTTGTTATTCCCTCCAACAAAGATTGTCATTTTTAACTTTACATTTTGTTTGACCATCCATGAGGAGGAGGAACTTAAAATGGATACGTGTTACTCCTTTCGATCCACTAAAGATTGTCGTTTTGACTTTTTATCTTGTTTTGACTTTTTTATCATTAAAATATAATAATAATAATAATTTATTTTATTATTTATTTTATAATTTACATAAAATTTTAAATAAAACAAATGGTAAAACAAAGTCAAAATTAAAAACGACAATCTCTATAAGACGGATTGAGTACGTTACACATTGCACCGCACCGTCGATCTGCGAGACGTGCGTAGCGCTGTCATCAGCAAAAACGTCGAACAACAGAGCACCACCATGTGTTGCATGCGCCGAGATGCAGAGTCAGAAATATCTTCTTCAGTTCAGTACATGATGACAGCACGTCTGGTGTGCTTCGTGATGAATTAAGAGAAGAACTCGCCCAGGAAAGCAGGAGATATATTGCTAGTATATACTCCGTAGTATAGTAGACCAGTATAGTATGGATAGATTTTGCAGATATACTAGTACAGATTTTGTATGGATAGATTTCCTGAAATCAATCAATCTTCGGCAGATAATTCAGTAGCAGATACAAAACGCAGCACTCCTTTTTAGCTTTTGCACTGGCTTCTACCTCTTCTTGTTCTTGTTGATTCGACGTGGTACCAGACCACACATTCTTGTTGAGCTTTTGGCTCTCAGCCAGCCTGCGATCTCCGTTATTAGTGCTGCCCCTTTACTCAACAATTGCCACATTAACAAATTCGCTCCATGGATTCGCCTTTTTCCCCAAAAAAGAAGGGGGAAAAATTGCATACCGTCGGGCTCAGGCACCTCTCCTCTCTTTTTGCTCGATTCGATTCGTGTCCTCAACAGCGAGAGACCACTCTGAGCGCTAGCGGCGCCTGCCTTTTCCCCTCTTTTCCCATTTCCCTCGCCTCTTCTTATATAAAGACCTGACGACTCCACCGGTTGTTCTCAGCCTCAGTCCAAGACCAGCATCAACAATGCCGTCTTTGGTCAGCTACTAGATCGATCGATCAAACAAAAACCCTCCTCTTCACTAGCAAATTATTAAAGGAACATTTGGTTGTTGGGATGGAGAAGAGCAGCTTGGAGGTTGGGGTCTTGGACGATGACCACGAGGTTTGGGTGCACGACTCCTCCGTGGATCACCGCGGGAGGTCTCCCTCCCGCGCCACCACCGGGTCCTGGAAGGCCGCAATGTTCATCATCCGTGAGTAGATTGAGCTGTATGCATCGATCAGTTATCGTGGGAATTTCTTCTAGATAACATGGGTTTTTTTCCCTTATTTGCAGTGATTGAGTTCAGCGAGAGGCTGAGCTACTTCGGCATAGCCACGAGCCTGATGATATACCTCACCAAGGTGCTGCAAGAGGAGATGAAGGTGGCGGCCAAGAATGCCAACTACTGGATGAGCGTCACCACACTCATGCCCTTACTCGGCGGCTTCCTCGCCGACGGCTACCTCGGCAGGTTCTCCACCGTCGTCTTCTCCACCGCCGTCTACCTGCTGGGTCTGACGGTGCTGGCGACGGCGCAGCTGGCGCCGGGGCTGAGGCCTGACCACTCGCCGCGCCTGCACGAGGCGCTCTTCTTCGTGGGCATCTACCTGGTGTCGGTCGGCACGGGCGGACACAAGCCGGCGCTGGAGAGCTTCGGCGCGGACCAGTTCGACGAGTCCCACGCCGCGGAGCGGGTGCAGAAGATGTCCTTCTTCAACTGGTGGAACTGCGCGCTCTGCTCGGGCGTCCTGCTCGGCGTCACCGCCATCGTCTACGCGCAAGAGCGCGTCGGATGGGGTGCCGCCACCGTCGTGCTCGCCGCCGTCATGGCCGCCTCGCTCGCCGTCTTCCTCGTCGGCCGCCGGTCGTACCGGTACAGGGTGCCCGAGGGCAGCCCGCTCACGCCGCTGCTCCAGGTCCTTGTCGCCGCCTTCAGGAAGAGGCGGCTCCCGCTGCCGGACGACGCCGCTGAGCTGTACGAGGTCAGGCCGCCGCAGAGTGGCAAGAAGAGGCTGCTTTGCCACACCTACCAGCTGAGGTAAGAAAGAAACTCACGTTGCTTTCCCCGATCCAACGGCCTTTCTTTTACCTTTCACGATCGATCATATCGGAAGAAAAAGCGATCGCGAAATGCAGGCAATGGCTCGGCTAGAACTAGAATTGACGCAACAATGGCTAGTGCCTCGTGATTGCGATCCGAGTTCTTCCATTTTTGCTGCTCCTGGGCAAACAATGCAAATCTGGAAGAGATCTCCGGACGAAAAGCAAATAAATTAAAGGTGCATTGTTGAGCATGACGTATGTATGGTACGTGCTGCAGGTTCCTCGACAGGGCGGCCATAGTGGAGCCCGGCGCCGGCGAGGAAGCTTTCGGACCGTGGCGGCTGGCGACGGTGACGCAGGTGGAGGAGACGAAGCTGGTGCTTGCGATGGTGCCCATCTGGGTGTGCACGCTGCCGTTCGGCATGGCGGTGGCGCAGGTGTCCACCTTCTTCATCAAGCAGGGCAGCGTGATGGACCGCCACCTGGGCCCGCACTTCGAGCTCCCGCCGGCGTCCATCTTCGCGCTGTCCGCGGTCGCCATGATCGCCACGGTGGCGGTCTACGACAAGGTGCTGGTGCCGTACCTGCGGCGCGCCACGGGAGGGGAGCGTGGGATCAGCATCCTCCGGCGCGTCGGCATCGGCATGGCGTTCGCCATCACGGGGATGGGCGTGGCGGCGGCGGTGGAGCGGCGGCGCCAGCTATCGTCGGCCTCGTCCGCGCGGCCGCCGTCGGTGCTGTGGCTGGTGCCGCAGTTCACGCTGATGGGCGTGGCGGACGGGTTCGCGCTGGTGGGCCTGCAGGAGTACTTCTACGAGCAGGTCCCCGACGGCATGCGCAGCCTGGGCATCGGCCTCTACCTCAGCGTCATCGGCGCCGGGAGCTTCCTGAGCAGCCTGGCGATCACGGCGGCGGACCGCGCCAGCTCCCGCGGGGGCCGCGCAAGCTGGTTCGCCAAGGACCTCAACCACAGCAGGCTGGACCTCTTCTACTGGCTGCTGGTGTGCATCGGCGCCGTCAACCTGGCATTCTACACGCTCGTCGCCACCAAGTGCTCGTACAAGCAGACCGTCAGGGCCGGCAGGGTCGGGGACGACAAGTCCGCCGCCGCTGGCGACGACGTCGAGCGCGCCGCCGGCTTCGTCGCCGCGTAAGTACGGTGTGGTCGTGCATGTCATTAGCAGCTATAGCAGGATGGTCATCGTGTTAATTATTATTAGCGGCTAGTAATAATTACATAAGAAGTGTACGACAATATGACTATCTAGCTTGCAGTAGTCGCGTCGATCGTGTTGTTGCTCTAGAGCGTGTCGTGTTCGTGTCACACAACTCAGGTCAGGTGTACGACTGGCAGACGCGTCATGGTGTCAGTGCTGTCTGGTTCGTTGTAGCAACGATTTACAACAGTTATTCTCCCAATTATGTGTAGCAATACATATATCCTAAACAATAAACCCTAAACCATAATACTGTACTAAATTGTAAACACTAAATGTTAAACACTAAACCTAAACACTAGAACACTAAACTCTAAATATTAAACCTTAAATCATAAACCCTAAACACTATAAACCATTTACCCTAAAAGTTGAGTGAGACCTTGTTGTCATAGAGAGTAAGGAGATATATGTGTTGCAATACATAGTTGCGGGATCGATTTTCTCAGCGACTTATCACATGCATTAGCTTAAGTAATCACTCCTGCGTAAAGAAGCATGGCAATATGTGCGCTTCGGCTACAATACTCGGGCGACGGTGGCCATAGGCTATCACGGCGTTCCATTCCCTATGGCACCGGCACTAGGAAAAATCTGCCGCGGGTAGCGCCGCCACCACGCCATGGCAGGCCATTGGGTCGTGGTTTGATGAAAAACTGGCAATGGGCTTAGAAGAGATGAAACTTGAGGAAAGACACCGCCGAGTTGTTAGGCTAAAACACTCCATTCATGTGTACACTGAAAGCCTATAAACAAATAGTGTGGTAGGGAAGGCGGGTAAGATCGGTCTAGTAAAATAGTTGTACAAGAAAATATCAAGTAAAACCAAATGCTCTTGAGAAATTCATAGATGAACTGTAGTAGGCAGAGCATTTTTCTTCAAGAAAGGCAAACGGGCCAAGACTATGATACCATGTATGCACATTTGCCTTTCAGGCTGAAACACTCCATTAAGTAAAAAAAAAAAAAAAATCACTCCATTGAGTAAAACTTTTGAAAAAAAAGATCAGCATGCTAGACAAAGCTAACAACCAGACTCAAGATGCACTTTTCTTTTTCCCAAACTTTTGCATAGGTGTGTTTGGGGGGGGCTCAAGCCCCCTACCGTAGCTCCTCTAACCCAAATCTCCATCTTTTTACCGCCTTTATTGTATCTTAGAGTTGCTTTATTGTGTTATGTACTTGTTTTTTTTTTTTTTGAGAAGCCCTAGTCTAGAATACAAGGTTGTAGTATGTGGACTTAGCTCCAAACACACACCCACTCACACACCACACTTTATTGTGACTAAGTCCAAGATCTAAACCATTGTATTCTAGATTTTGCCCACCGCGCATTTGAGCGGTCGGATGGGGCCATCAGGAAATTATACGGCAAAAACTGTTCCCAGGTGAGGTACACAGGTTGTGATTCCTGGGAATCGAACCAGCGCACGGCCGCTGGCGCACCTGGCGAGGCAACCAACCGAGCTAGCGCTCGTCCTCGTGTTATGTACTTGTTGAGCGCTTTGCACCGCCTTTATTGTGTCATGTACTCTTCCGCATTTGATCCACGTCCTTATTGATTTCACAACACGTTAAGCCGGGCTAAGCCGCACTAAGCTGACAGCTCTAGCAGTGCAACCATCAAGATGTAGTTGCATAGTCCGATCAGGCGAGCTCGATTCTTCCTTGAAAGAAAAAGATATAATTTTAATTTCCCAAACAATTTGCACAAGATCTAAGGGACTCAAGCTCACTACCACCGCGTCTCTGCAGGGATCCAACTATCCAAGCAGGGGAAGAGCCCAGTGGAGACCAAGTTGGGCTCACCACTTGCTTGCAGCAAACTTTTTAAATGTCCATGTCTTTGCTAAGCTTTCAAGCCGAGTACGCACTAGTTTAGCAAACGTCAATAGAATAGCAAGAAGACACATTTGCAGACACACTATCTTGAGTATACTCGTGGTGTTCGAACCATGTACGCACGTTGCAAACCAAACACAAATCAAGCTAGTAATTTATCTTCTCAGCTCAACTAGCATGGGCCTCACGACCACATCATGCTACCGATGCTCCTACATGTGTCAAGCCCATAATTATGTCACTGCACCATAAAACTGGAGCTACCTCATCCCCGGAAGAGGATCCTTAGGTAGACAATGGAGCAATTTGTTGCATATGTAATCTAAACTCCACCCCCACCCCGGCTGATGTAACTCTTGAACACAAGGCCTTGCCTTCCACCTCCGGCCTCGACCGGCATATGTGGAATATATTTGTAGGTGGGGGACGTTCTTGCCTCCGGACGTGAGGTAAGTATATGAAGACGTGTGATAGCCAACACCAACCCAAACTGTATCGGGTTGCCCCCATTCACCGTAGGAATTGCAAATTTGACAATAGAAGCACTACGGGGCCTTGGCTCTCCATATGGATTATAGATGGCCATGCAGCCCGTGGCCCGTCGGCACGACCCGTGGCATAGGAATTTGGCCCGACCGAGGCACGCGGCATGGCCCGACCGACCTGGCTCGTGCCACGACCCGGTGGAAAGGGCGACACGGTGGTGGCCCGTTAATTTGGCTTTGCTAAGTGCTACCCCACGGGCAACACCCCAATATTCTAGCCCGCTAACCACCTAACCCTATCCCTTCCCGGTCCCGAGCCACTCTGCTCCCCAAGTCCGCTCCCGCCGCCGGCCCCCCGGCTGTCCCGCGTCGCGTGCCCCGGCCACCACCGCGTCCAAACTTTGGGAGCACGCCGCAGCGTGGAGCGGCGTGGGGCATGGCACCTCCTCCATTGTTGTCTCCCTCACGCGGCTCCCTGCGCCCACATCGACAAAGGCGGCGGCGGCGCCTCCCGGCTTCGCAACATCGAAGAAGGGCACCGGCAACCGCCTCCCTCCATGTGCGGACAACCACCTCCATGCTCCACATCGACAAAGGGCACCAAAGCAACCACCTCCCGCGCGCCGGAACCGCCTCCTTGCCTCGGCCGGCGCGCCACGCGGCACTCCCGCCTCCGGCTCGGCATGGCGACACGCCGTGCTACGAAGACGGCCGACGCCCACCTGGTCGTGCCTTGGGCCGGCGGGGCGCGGCACAAGCACGTCGCCGCCAAGACCGCACGGCCGACACGGTGGCACGGCGCCGGCACACGACGAACTTCGGCACGGCACGACGCGGCACGACGGCACGACGTGTCGCTGGCGGGCCGGGCATTTCGATGGCCATGTATAATATGGATGTTCCTCCCTCTGCCAAAGGAATCCCTATCTAGTACTAAATCTGTTTCTAAATATAAGTCGTTTGACTTTTTTGAACTCGACTTTAACCACTGCGTCTTATTCAAAATTTTGTGTAAAATATTACTTTTTTATTGTGGCATGCTTTATTTACAAATGGTCTTTAAGAATAACTTAAATTTAATTGTTTTTATACCACGTTTTAAAATACGCTATTGCACTTTTTCCCCGCTATTTATTGACGCTATTGCGCCGCTATTGGCGCTTATTTTATTGCGCGCTATTAGCGCTATTCGCGCCGCTATTCACGCTATAGAAAGAAGCTTAAATTTGCCGCTTATAATTGCTATAAGCGGTTTTAATAGCGCCAAATAGCATCCGTAAATGCTCGACGCTATTTTTCATAGCCCGCTATTTAAAACGTGGTTTTTATATATTTTTTTAAATAAGACGAGTTGTCAAACTTGAGATAAAAAAAAGTTAAACGAACTATAATTTAAAACGGAGGGAGTACATCTTTTGACAAAATGGACTTTTAGTCTCTTCTTGCATTCCTCTTTAAGCCCCTCTCTCTATTTTTTTTTTTTTCGATCCGCCGCCGCCTCTGCCCAAGGGAATAAAAACCCCAACATGGTCCGGACAAATAAGCACGACACCAAAAACTAGCTAAACACTTACGTGTACATGTGCTGTTTGTTTCCTTGCAGCAGCGACTTCACTTCCTGACATGCATGAGCTTATAAGTAATCAATCCCAAAAGAAGAATATGGCAAACGTGAACGTCGGCACTCTGTCTCCGACTTCGGCGACGGCGGAACGGAACGACGGGGCACCGGAGGCTACTACGGTGGCATGCAGCACGGAAGTGGTGGTCGGTGTTGATTCGAAAAAGAAGAATTCTCTGCACTCGTGTTGTACCCCGTGCAGGTGCAGCACGATCGCAGTTGGACTGGAACGCTGCTCCATTCATGGCTGAAACCAGTTTTTGGACCGGCGCACGAATCTGGTGAGCCTCGCTTGTTGGCCTTGGCAAAACTTCTTTCGTGAAAAAAAAAGTCGATTCTGTTTTCGGCCCACACTACGAATCCATGGGCCGGCCTTTCTTTCCCTTGTGCACTCCAGGCCAGGAGTCCCATGCGTGAGGACCGAGCGTAGCTCCATGCTCGCCAGGTGCGCGAACGACCGGGCGTGAGTTCGATTCCCGTTGGGAACGAATTTACGTGCCTCACACGGGATTTTTCCCCAGCTTCCCCGGGTGACCAGGTGACCTGGGTAGAATAAAACTTTAGCGCCGCCCCGCAAGACCGCAGCCGCATCACTCGCGTCTTGTGCATGTGGCGTGAGTGGCGTGTGTGTGTGCATGTGGCGTGAGTGTGCGTCACTGTTGTTGTACCCTCTCAAAAAAAAAAAAAAAAAAAAAAAAGGAGTCCCATGCGTGCGTTTGCGCATGCTGATACGCCGACACGGCCATACCAGCAGTAAAACTTTTAGCTCCGCCGCAGCCGCATCCAATCGTCCGTTCCCATGTAACCACGACTGGTTTAAATTTAACGCTGAAACGTGGTGCACATGCTCATGGCAGCGGGGTGTGTGTTTGTTTCGTAAACTTTGCATTACGGCTGCCAATATACTAATGCCAAACGGGCGGTGGTTAAAGCCATGGTGGCAACGGAATATCCCCTCCGACGAGACGATGCTCCATTCGATCTTCAGGTCAAGTAAAATATTTATGCGTTCGTTCTGTCCTGCGTGTTGATTTTCGGTTAAAGTAAAAGGGAGGAAAAAAAAAGGGAGGAAAAAACACGGTTTTAACATTTGTAAAAGCGATGATGGCGATACCCAGAAAGAATTTAGGCTTAACACTTTACAAATAGGCAGGTAGATGAGGTACGCGTCGTCGGACTCGCGAGTGGACGAAGGAGGCGAGTCGCTGAAAAGGAAATTGGAATGCGGGAGTACGTGGCCGTCCAATCCTCTTGCTCTTGGTTCCAAGCATTTCCTCGTCGCCGCGGTCCCGTCCCTCGATCTTCTGCGCGCGCAGCTCAGTAGCCTGTTCAGGTTGATGTTGCATTGCATTGCATGGACGTGCGCTCTCACGCGTGCACGCACAAGTCCACCTTGTTTGACGCAGCTATGGCTCTAGAAAACTTGTAGATTTCTTAGAGCTGCTTACCACTCAAAAAAGTTCCAAATCTAAAGTGGTAGACATGTGAGTGCATTTAAATGACTCGTTTCATTGATGCTTTGAATTACATAAAAATATTTCAACAACACTTATATTAGTCTGTAAATAAATTATAGGTTCAATATAGATCTCATAGTTACAGACTTACAGCTATGCCAAACAGGCTCTTTAGTTCTTCGCACCTATGAATGCACACATACACCATTATATTCTTACATACTCACACCCGAACAATTGAGCTCATAGATTTTGAGAATGAGAGAGAAGTAGTTCTTGATTCTAGGGATAGGGTGTTCTTATAGGTGGATATCCCATTTTGCTTTTGTGTTTGTTTCAGAGTCAGTTATAGATAGGTTGATCCAACTAATTAAGAAATATACCCTCCAAGCATATGCTTTGCTTGCACCTAAAAATCTTGCGGACATAGTCATCCTAAGCGGAACAAATGTTGCATACATGCGTAACAAGTGCGGGGAAGAAGAGGAGCACATGTTAGACCAATATTTGGTGTCGAGGAAAGAAGGTTGCGTGGGAGCCGCGGGCGCGAGGAAGAGGGAGATGCGGGCATGGGGAAGGAGTTGTGGCACGCAAGAGCAACCAAAGTTACATGATGCACTTTACTCAAAAAAAGTTACATGATGCACTCTATAGCCCATGCAACAAAATTCAAGCTAATATAAATAATATTTATTACTCCGTTCATCTTTTGAACACATCAGTTCTTATAATTATCTTAGGATAAATCTTTTATATTGATTAAATTTATAGAAAAATGAATAATACTTATGACAATAAACAAACATACTTATGACAATAAACAAACATATTGTAAATATCATGTTATGGTGTATGTAATAGCTGCATTATGTTTGATGGAAGGTACAATTGTGTGTGGCTCCCGGCGCATGAGATCAGGATGAGGGCTGGAATTGGCGGTACAAACATGGATGGAGGATGGACAGGTCGGCGTGGGCCCATGAAAGTGGTGCTTTACTATATATAACTATATATATTGCCCTCGATCTTATCTTCTGTGAGTCATTTCCGCATGTGCACAGCCACGACACTCGGACTTATCAAGTGGGTGTCACCACCGGTCACCTTCTTGGTGGCTCTTTTGCGCGTACTCCCCTTGAGTTATGAAATTTGTTATCCAGCACCTTCATTATCCAAAAATCCACAGAATGAGGGAATGACAACTGAGGTTTCAAAGAGTTTCATGCTTTTTTTTTGAGCAAAAGAGTTTCATGGTTGTGCTGCCCCGTTACGTCGCCAGACCTATGTGCAAGACAATCAATTAATTTTACTTTTCTTTTTCATGAAACACAATACATAAACACACTCACCTTATATCGTCTTTCATGCAGAAAAAGATGAGACATTATTGATGGTGATATCAATAAGGGCTCTAGTCGTGCGAGCTTGTCAACTAGAATCAACCCTGTTTTTAGCTATGAAAAACAACGATTATCTCTTAAAATAAATCAACTCTATAAATCAGCCGTAGTCGTAATAAGTTTGAACTTTCTTCGCCTTAATGAAATAAAGAACGGGCGTGGTCTCGAAAAAAAAAAAAAAGTCATGTTGAATAGAGCCAAAATAGGACTTAAGGTAATGGCTATGTATGTAACGTTCGGTGGTGACAGATCATATGAGTATGACTTATGTTTGTAGCATTGTTGGACAAACAATCAAGTGTGAAACAAAGATGGGAGTGAAAAACACCATGAGAGAGTAGAATGACGAACGACGGCGAATAAGAATAGTAGATTATGTTCAACTATGATTTTTACTGTTGACTGTGGCGACATTTGTTTCTTTGGGCACTATAGCTACTAAGAACTTGGTTGATGCAATTAGGTAGCCGATTAGGGTGATAAAACACAAGTTACTCGTTGGCATCATCATGTGATAGACCAGCTAACCCAAAATTAAAATTTAATCATATCCACAACAATGTAAAGGAGCATTTCTCAATTCAAATCGTAGTAAAGGGTTTCTTCTCAAGTTGCCTGTTTATCTGCCACCACTTGCTCGCTTATCAGTGGGCAAAGCTAGGGAGCGCGTGGGACCCCTTGTCCGAACGGGACGGTCGGCTTTGTCCGAACGGAAACCGGGACGGTTTCTATAAAGAAGGCTTCTATTAGCCGCGTACAGATAGACAACCAACTCCATCGAGTCCAACCCACCAAGAACAACAACCGGAAGAGAAGAGGAGAGGAGGCTCACCACTCACCAGTCGCCACCATCAATCAGAGATTCAGACATGAGATCCCAAGCGCTGTTCTTCGTCACATTCGCCCTTCTCGCCGTGCTCGCGCAATCCAGCAACAGGCAACACCACCACCACCACCACCGCTCCCATGTTCAAAGCAGAGGTAGGCTCCCCGATTCCATCTCCGCTCTTGCCAAAAACTCTCCCTCTTCTGAGGTTTTCCGACCAGTGAATCCAAGATTTTTTTTTTTTTTTTTTTCTCACTGGTTTCGGCAGGAAAGCTCAAGATTTGTTCTGTTTTTCTTGTTGTTCAGTCTGGCTCACGCGTTCCAAATCGATCTCTGGTTTCAGGGCAGGGAACAAGAGGAGGAGGAGGAGGGAGGAGGAGGAGGAGGAGGAGGGGGAGCTAGCGAGCCGGAGCAAGGCGGCGGCACGAGCGTGGCCGTGCTGCGACAGCTGCGGCGGGTGCACCAAGTCGGAGCCGGCGCGGTGCCAGTGCCTTGACGCCGTCCCCGCGGGTGCCACCCGGCGTGCAGGGACTGCGTCAAGTCCAGCCTGAGCGCCGACCCGCCGGTGTACCAGTGCATGGATCGCGTCCCCAACTTCTGCCAGCGCCGCTGCACCGCGCCCGCCGCCGCCGCGGCTCACTGACCGGCCGGCCGGCGATGAACGACTGATTTCTGCTTGCTCTTGACCCCACCAACCGCTCCAACCTTTTACCCACCATACGCCCCGCCCAGGCGGCGAATCATGTCGTCTCAACTCTGAAGCCAGCTGTGGATTAGGGGTTTTTTTTTTTTTTTTTTTTTTTTTTTTTTTTTTGATGTGTGTAAAGACTGGATTACAGACTACAGAGCAACCAAACCAATCTTGGACGCTGCAAGTCGGTGGTGTCCTTTTTATTTTATTTTTGTATTTTGACTTCTGCTCTGTATCTGTATGGTTGACTCTTCTTGTCTGTGAGGTCTGATGAGGAGATGAGCACGGCGAATCACAAGTTTGGAGAAAAGGCACTGGCTTTTGTATTATGAGCTTTCAACAAGGAACACTCAACACCGGCCACGGCTTGGTGCGGATCTTTTCGTCTGGATTTTTCCGAAAACATGCCTTGGCGTGGACCTTTCGTCTGAATATATTTTGGGAGCAGAGCACAGACGCTCGTGCCTGTTCATGCCTGTAGACGATCGACCTGGACGCTAATCCGGTCTCCGGCGGCAGGTAGGCTGAGAGCCAGGTTCATTCACCGAAACACGGAAACAGGAAGGTTGCTCTGCACCTCAATCAGAAACGAAGGAAAAATCACTGATCCGAGCCCGACGACAAACAACGCAGCAGTCACTGAGAGGGGAGTCGATGTGGAGAGGCTCCAGGCTCCAGCGACGCTCCCGCGCGAGCGTACACGCAGCGCACGGCGCACTCACCCTTCTGGGTCACTTTCACAGATGCGCATTTCCCTCGCGGATATGCGGCAATTGTACGCGGCGTAACTGCTGCTTCTGTAACGTGAAAGCCTTTGAACAATTGAACAGGTATTTGTCGCTCAAGAGGCAGCCGTGCTTGGTAACGAAAGGCAACGGATTCATGGCAAAAATCGACAAACCGGTGGGTTGTTGTGTTTAGAATTTTGAAACCGGTTCAGCAACCAGCTGTAGGTCCTGTTTGCTTGCACCAGGATAACGCCGTGCACGGGTGAATATATATGTTCACTTCAACGGAATTTTTTTTATTAAGAAACGGTATATTTCTAACACAAAGAGCAAAAAGTCTCGCGGCCCTTTTTCTATTCCGGAGCAGGCCGGCAACACACTGGATCCACTCACAAGGAAAGCGGCCCAAGAAGCCGCAGCCCAGCAGCAGGAGGGGAGCATTTGCATTTCGGCGGCAGAGCGGAGACGGGCACGGGCACTCCTCCGCTCCCATCCCACATTTAGTCCCACCTCGCCAGCGGAAGGCAAATGAGTCGCGACCTCCAGCTATAAGACGAGCGCCCCGTGCCCATTGTTCCATACTTACCTGGACGGGGTCGACGGGCGATCAAGAAGGCCCGTGGCCTAGGTCAGTGGCCCTCATTGCACTTGGAGGGCGCGCTGGCCTATCGTCTCCCAAGTGGGAGAGTGAACGTCGTAATTTGTGGAAGAGGGGGTACGCGTACGCGCGGCCCCTGCCAAATGTTGTAAATTATTTTGAATTTTGATTTTCAGTTTTATGAGAATTTGATTGATTTGAATAAATTTTTTGAATCATTGGATTTTTGCTAAATTTCTTTGTAGATTTTTATGAATTCTTGAATCTCTTTTGAGTTGAAATTTTCTACTAGTGCTCTTTGCTTTGATTGAATTCAATTTCAGTTTTGTAACCATTTTATTTTTTCGAAACTATCTGTTGTTATACGTTGCGTTACTAATTTTTAGTACACGTGCGAAACCACGCGGACGAGAGAAAGCTGACCCGGTGACCCAGCAATGGCGACCCTCGGCCTCTTCCCTCTCCAGTCGCCGCATCCAGCGCCATTCGCGCCCCGGCCCCCGCCGCGCAGACCCGCGCCAGCACACGCCAACTGCCGCACGCCCGCCGCCTCCCAGTCCCAGCCCTCGGACGCCGGGCGCCGGCGATGGACGCCCTCCGCGTGTCGGCGACCGCAGAGCCCCCCTCCTCCACCCCGCCGCCGCCGCTGCCGCCGGCGGGCACCCCAGACTCCGCGTACGCCGCCCGATCGACCCGATCCTTATCCCCTCCCGCCGAGGCTAAACATAGCCCTTGCTCGCCCCTGCTATTCTAGGGAGGGAGGCGGTGGCTCTCGATGGTGGTGAAAAGTCTGACGGGATGGAGGATGTGCAGGTGCGGACCCATGCGCAGGGCCAGGGCGGCGCCGGGCGTGGCACCGCGGCGGAGGGGACGCAGCCATCTCGTGGGCATCCGTCATCCTCCCGTAAGATATTTTTCTCCGCCACCCTCTCGGGTTGTAGCGTTTGGGGATTTGTCTGCAGCGCGCGCTGGGTGTTGAATTAGCATGCGTTTCTAGTCCCGATTCAACACCTCACACCGTTTGATTGTATGTACTATGTTGTCGAATTAGGTAATCGTTGCACTGTTAAATTGTATGTACAATGCTGTGGAATTAGGCAACCGATGCACTGTGAATTGCTTGTTGAGTACTACTGTTAACTTGTTCAGGGTATTGATGGGGATTTGGCTTCAAAAGTCTAGTGGAATCAGCCTGCTGTACTGTACTGCATCTCAGCAAATATACCTTGCATTTTCAAACTGTTTCAAGCAGTCATAGAATGCATGATAATATAATTTAGGATCTGTCTAATATTTTTCTAAAGTCTGGAGGAATTTGCTGATTTGGAGCTGAAGCTTTACTCCAGTGATGCTTGTCACTGCATTGCTGGTTGGTGTAGAGATTTGAAAATAAACAAATAAAAAGGGGTTAATTGGGAAGCCTATTGAGCCTGCAACCTCTCAGTACTGATGATCACTGTTTCGAACCTAGGTTCTTCTTCCCAGCGTTGGGCGGTCTTCTTTTTGGTTATGACATTGGCGCAACCTCTGGAGCGACCATATCTGTGCAAGTTAGTCCATGATTTGGTTGTTTTTTGCATTTTTTTTTCTAATCGGCATAGAGTCTCACTGCCATTGGGTGTGCTTCTCTTCAGTCTCCTGATCTCAGTGGCACCGATTGGTTCAGCCTGTCTTCTTTGCAACTAGGTCTTGTGGTAATCCAAATTTCTATTCTTCCTAAGCTTTCACTTCTCCTTTCACATATCAGTTATCAAGATGAAAATGAAGCTTCCTTTCTTTTTATTCAGGCTAGTGGTTCACTTTATGGTGCTCTTGGTGGCTCTCTTCTTGCATACCGCATTGCAGATTTTCTAGGTAAATTAAAAATCTACACCTTTTTAAATCGTCCTTATCATTTGTTTGGTAAGGATGTGAACAACTATCATCTTGGTGCAGGAAGGAGAATAGAATTGGTCACCGCAGCTGCATTATATATCCTTGGTGCTTTAGTCACTGGATTTGCCCCTAATTTTGTAGTGCTAATCATAGGTCGTGTCCTGTATGGGATTGGTATTGGTTTGGTAAGTATCTGCAGGTACAGATGTTATTTCCTTTTTTTTAATATAGTCCCTGGTAATTGTTATTAAATGAATCTAATTTAGGAATGCATATTGGAAATAATTTTCTGGGGACAATTAGCTATACATTCACTCACGCTGAGGACCACAACATTCACTGATAATCTGATATAAACTTGTGATGCTGTGATGTCTGATAGTAGTTTTTTTCTGATATGCTAGTCATTTGCCTAAGTGTGTAACTATTTGGGCGCCAATCTAGCTACTTTCCTGATTTTCTGGCTCTAACAGTAACATCAAAACTAATTGGCTGAGGTAGCTTGGTGGTCATGTTCTTATATAACTAATTAAGTAGATATAGAACATGCTTGCACTTGTTTTTTCTGATATTTTGATGATGGGTTAAATAAACATATTGCTTGTTATTGTTTGCTAAGGTATTTAATATGACTTTCCGCTTTAATTTCTGTGGTAGTTGGCACAAGGTTGTTTGCATGTAGCACTTTACAGTGCCATGTTTTCCACCAACTTTTAACATCTACTTCTACTACATCCAAATTGTCCAATGCTCCATGCTTTGTTAAAAAGGGATTGATATGTCTCGATGAAATACGGGCCCTGCTTTGCGTCAATGACAGTGGCAAATAAAGGGATTGTGCAAAATTGCATTGGCAGGAAAAAAAGATTTGTCCTAGTAACAATTGAAGAGGAATACAATTGCAAAGGAGCATGTGCATATTCAGTTAGGGTTTCGGAGAGTCCGTGTTATGCCACTGAACCATTATGGTGCTCTATGCCAGGCAATGCATGGTGCCCCTCTTTATATCGCGGAGACTTCTCCTTCACAAATACGTGGAACATTGATATCTCTGAAGGAGCTGTTTATTGTGTTAGGAATACTGGTAATTACCAAATCTTCCATGTGTTCTAACTTCATATAGCCATTCCATGCTTGTTGACCATTACATAATTTTGTGCAGTCAGGATACCTTGTAGGAAGTCTTGAGATTGACAGTGTAGGAGGATGGCGGTACATGTTTGGTTTTAGTGCTCCGCTTGCAGCTATGATGGCTATTGGTATGTGGACTTTACCATCTTCACCAAGATGGCTACTTCTCAGGGCAGTTCAAGGAAAGGCTTCTATGGAGGATAATAAAAAGAAGGCAATTCAATCCCTTAGAACATTGAGGGGCCGCTCAGCAAGTGAAAAGGTTTTGACAGATGATGTTGAAGATACAATTGTCTCTATTAAGGCTGCCTATGCAGGACAGGAATCGAAGGAAACGTTTGGGAGGTATTTCAGGGAGCTAGCTTGAAAGCCTTCACTATTGGCGGAGGTCTGGTTCTGTTTCAACAGGTATTTTGTTCTTCTTAACCCATGTATATGCATCTATCTCTTGAAATATGGAAGTGTAGTGTGGACCGGCGTATATGCATCTATCTACCATGTATATGCATCTATCTCTTGAAATATGGAAGTGTTCTCCTTAACCCATGTATATGCATCTATCTCTTGAAATAATGCCTGTTCTTTTTGAGTGGTAGTGTGGACATGATGGGTTGGTATTATTGAGCTAAACTCTTATTTGGCAGATAACAGGTCAACCAAGTGTTCTATATTATGCAGCTTCAATACTTCAGGTACCAATATTTTGCTCTGAATTCTTTGGTAGCATAGTTTTTCTATAGAAAGGAGAAGTAGGATACTGTTATCTGCCCTTTGCATTTCTTGAATTCACACAATTCAACATCTCCATGACTAAAATATGTCATGTGTAGACTGCTGGGTTCTCAGCTGCATCAGATGCTGCCAAAGTAGCAATTTTGATTGGGTCGTTCAAGGTAATGCAAAGCATCTACATCTGTATCACAATATGCGTGCAGAAATCTAAGGATGTTATGGTTCCTGTTAATTTTGAGTGTGTGTAACAAATCTATTGTTCGCAGTTGCTAATGACAGGTGTTGCGGTATTTAAAGTCGATGATGTTGGAAGGCGCCCATTATTGATAGGAGGTGTTGGTGGAATTGTGAGTATTTACTCCTTCCTTCTACTTTTGATAAGCTCCACATATTATGCGGAAAGTGGCACATACACATACTCAAATTTAGTGTGCAGTCCCGCTTAACACAAACACTAAACAATACTAGTGTTTTAGGTACTGTATTGATCTAGATCAGGCTTGTATCCTAGGTTCTGACTAATTAACCGGTTTCTCTTTAACCTGTAAATGTAGGCTTTGTCACTCTTCCTACTGGCGGCTTACTACAAGATTCTGGACGACTTCCCCTTCGTTGCTGTTGGCGCATTACTTCTTTATGTCGGTGCTTACCAGGTCAGGCCTTCAGTTCTGTACAAGGGACCTGACAGTCAGAGCAATTTGTTTCTTCAGGAATCCACAAGCTTGTTTTGTGCCTTTGTATTTCAGGTCTCATTTGGTCCAATTAGTTGGCTAATGGTGTCTGAAATCTTTCCACTCCGAACAAGAGGACGTGGGATCAGCCTTGCAGTACTAACAAATTTCGGCTCGAATGCTTTGGTGACACTTGCATTTTCACCCTTGAAGGTATTGCTTCTCATTGTTGCTAGCTCATGTTCAGTTTCATGATGTTTAGTTCCTTCGAGTGGAGACCCCATAATAGTAAATTACATTTTAAAAAAACGTGC
Source organism: Hyparrhenia diplandra (assembly GCA_015847255.1). Taxonomy (NCBI): domain Eukaryota; kingdom Viridiplantae; phylum Streptophyta; class Magnoliopsida; order Poales; family Poaceae; genus Hyparrhenia; species Hyparrhenia diplandra. Next base: position 38,857 of record JADLZK010002500.1, read on the forward strand.
CAATGTCCAGTAGTTGTGCCCAACTGATGCTTCTTCTCCATTAAGCAGGCCTTTTTATCCTTCGTCATAGAGAAAACTCTTGTACCTCCTGTATGGTCAAAATTCAACCTCTTGTTAGGTCAAAACTCTGGACTAGTTTAATGTGACTATCTATTCAAAGTAATGATATCTCTGTGTGCCACAGTAATGTGGTTTTGTCGACAATGAATGCTTCTCTGTGTGCCACAGGAGTTCCTTGGGCCAGCCAATATATTCTTCCTGTTTGGCGTCATAGCAGTGCTCTCCCTGGTGTTTGTGATCCTCGTTGTTCCCGAGACCAAAGGACTGAGCCTGGAGGAGATCGAGTCTAAGATCCTGAAGTAAAATCATGTGATCATGGCTCTACAGCCCCAGTTGGAGATGAAATATCAATGCCATTTCCAAAATGGATGCTCACTCGTAGGATTAGAGTCTGTCGAAGTTTCAGAACTTTAGTACATATGCATGACGCATCTCGGTGTAAAAGCTTCTACATCTTTCTCCTAGTATATCTGTAGCTGAGTCATAATCACGTCCCTGTAGTCAATTGTGATCTCGTCTCCAGCTGCTTCCTGTGTTCTTGTGTCGATGCTGTAATCTGAATGTCACTAGCACAGCTGCCGTGTTCTGCAGAATTTGCATGTTACTCCTGTGTGCTGGTGTAAAATTGTGCTCGCATAAGATTGCCATGTTTTGTGAGTAAGTTTTCATTGTTCTTATTATGCACAGTAGTTTTCATTATTCTTTCTTAATCCCCCCAAAAAGAGGAAGGCATGAGTTCGGCCATTTATTTATTTTTTAAAACAGGGAGAATGCAGTATTCCTGATGGGGAAACGCCTCATGTTCGACAAGCACAAGTCAATGCCTCAACGAAAACCAACCAACATTGCTATTACCACTTGACAGATGGATGCATCTGCTCCTAGACTTCGTTTAGCGTCAACATCACCGGACCACACATAGCATCACAATCAAGCAGCTCATCAAAGAGCAACGTGACAGAGGCGATGGAAGTCTGACCACCGTTTCAATACCTGCTTACTCCTATATTATTCAGCATTGGTTAAGCTCGTCCATGAGACAGCGTTATGGATAATTTATTTGGGTAGTGACGAGATGGCTTGTCCTTACGCATCTGGCCCATATTGCGTCCTGGAGAGGAACGAGATCGTGCATTGGTATATAGTCTTCTGATTCATCCAAGTACGTACTTATGGATGGAAACAGACATTTATTTGTATATACAAATGCAGATAAAATTTCCAATACTAAGTACTATTCATTCTGTTCCAAATTACAAGACATTTTGAAAAAAAATAGATATGTCACGTTTGCTATGTACTTAGGGCATCCGTAAGGGTTAGTTATTTGGCTAACTAGATGTGACGTGGCAAGAAAAAAAAGTAGAAGCGAGAATAGTCACTAGTTACAAGCAAGCAAACTAACTATTTCACATAGCCCAAGACCACCGCCACACCGCGCCGCCGCGCGCTTGGCGGCGCTAGCGTGTCCGGTGCCACCACCAGCGCCGCCCGGTCTGACGATCTACGCCCGTCACCCCTTCTGTCTTCTCCCCGCGTTGACCGAGAAACGGGTTGTGACGTAAAAATACAATTTTTTTGCTCCACGAATAGATCCACACAGTAAATATATAATATATTATGCTTTGATACAAAGGTACTTCTATAGTTTTTTTATCTATCCGAGAACCTACATAGATCTAAAGCTAAAAAAGACTTTTTTGTGCTAAAGCATATTATATGCTCATTGTGCAGATCTACTCATGAGGAGACTAACAAAATTAGATGTTCTATTTTATGATTTTTTCTATGGTTTACTATGACTCTTTTTGATATTCAGCGTAAATAAATAATAGAGACACGACACCACCATCTAAAACTACTAGGTGGATTCCAAGCGGATATGAAGGAGAAATCTATGAGTTAAAATATTACTATCACCCTCCTATTTTTTCCTTTTTTCATTCTCTCTCTCTTTTTTAAATTTTTTACTTTACTTTATACCAACTACCATCTTTGGAGCCCACCTAATTTTATCAAAATATATCCATATGAGATGTTTAGGGTTTAGGGTGTCATGATCTTAGTGGTGTAATCAAAATTTAATTTAGTTTTTTATTTTGTGAGTTATAAGATGTTTTTAGTTAGTTCAAACAAAGTGAGGCCCGTTGTTGGATGTCATGGTCTTAGTGGTCTGCTGAGATGGCATGCTTGCATGTTGAGAGAACTCCTTAGTGGGGGCTCTCTATAGGTGTAGTAGATATGAGGTTAATTGACAAGTTTTAAGAAAGTCAGTGCTAGAAAATCTAGTTTATTAGTTTGGAATGAAGTAGTCCACCATCAATAGTTGTGGGGCTTATGTTGACTTTTCCCTATTGTAAGGGGCTTTAGGGGGGCTTTGTGGCAATCATAGTGGTAGGGGGCTAAAGCCTCCCTCCCCGCACCCTACACACACCGAGAAAACATGAAAGACAACGATGTAATAATGTATCTGCCTGGAAACATGGATTTGTTCATGAGAGAGGCAGAGAGAGATTCTTCACCATCTTCCTTCCAGCAATCATGGCACTGGTCATCAAGAAGAGTGCCGACGCGCCACCATGAAGGCCAGCGTGACGGACGGCACGCGCACCGGGTGGGGGGAGGGAGGGAAGGAACGACTCACTTGCCCTTTGGATCTCCGCCCTTCGATCTTCACTTACATATGTTGTGCAGAAACATCCTAGCTTGTAACACCTTTACACCTATCACATCGAACATTTGGACACATGCATGGAGCATTAAATGTGGACAAAATAAATAACTAATTAAACAGTTTGCGTGTATTTTACAAGACAATTTTTTTAAGTCTAATTAGTCCATTATTAGACACTAAAATGCTACAGTAAATCAATAACACATGTGCTACTTGACAGATTAATTATACTTAATAAATTTGTCTCGTAGTGTACATATGGAAATTTGCTTTGTCTAGTTCCTTCGGCGTAAAGTTTTGAGTGCTTCCTTTGGATCTTTCGTGGGTTATCAAAAGGGGCGTTAGGATATAATAAAAAAACTAATTATAGAACTCGTTTGTAAACTGTAAGACAAATTTATTAAGACTAATTAATTTGTCAGTAGCACATGTTTACCGGCCGTTTTATGTAGCACACCATTGTCTAATCCTGAACTAATGAATGCATGTGTCTAAACATCCAAGGTGACTATATAGTTTTGAGAGTTTTTTTTTTTTTTTTTGAAGATTTGAGAGTGATTTTTTGAGTCCAGCAAAGGCGGCAACTAACGAACATGCATCTCGTGCCGACTTGAATGCCTCTGTTATGCATGGCAGCAGTCCAAAGTATGAAGCGCAAGCGAGACCGCTGACCACCGCGTGAGACCGACGCAAGCAAGGGACAGGGATCGATTGATCGTGGCCTGTGCAGCTGTGCTGATGCCGGTGGTCATGGTCATGCTACTATGCTAGATACCGACGGACGCCCGACGGGACAGACGGGTGGTGTTGAAAAGCGCAGGCGGGACCGACCGTTTGCACACGAACACGAAGCGGTACATGGTGCATGCACCCACCCCCACCCCACAGAAAGTACGTTCCTCAAGCTGATGCCTGATGGCACACGTACGCACACACGCGCTACACGTGCGTGGATGGAGATTACTCCAACGAACCAACCAACTGGGGGTCTTCTTCAACAAGTCCATCGCGCGTCGAGACTGGTGGTCGGTTGCTTGCTTCAACTTCAACTCCTTGCAGGTCGTCCCGTCCGTCCGTCCCTGTCACCAAAGCAATTTCAAGTCGCGAGACCGATCGAGATCGAGCCCACCGCTGCCTGCGGCCGGTGATGTATGTAGTGTCATGTAGGCCCCGATTGGTATAAGCAGTATATATAGGCGTTTAACACGTTGTTTGGAGTGTTGCTCTGCTCTAACCGTAGGAGCAAGCCCAAGTAAAGTTCGTCGCCGTTTCTAGCGCGAGAGCCTTTAATCTTGGACGTTCCAGCATGCCGCTAGCTGCCGCTCTGGCGGCCTAAACAGAGCTGCAAGTGTGCTCTGCCGCGCCGAGCGGGGCGTCGATCGACGTACCCGTGGTAACCTCTGTGTGCCGCCGGGGACGAGGGACGACGACGGTGGCTGGTGTACGTTGCCCGACGGCCGGCTGTCGTCTCGCCTCGGGCCCTGCCTACTACCGTGCACCATCCGTCGACCGCTCGTCGCAATCGGCGGGCATGCCTCGCCGCTGCGCTTCGATCAACGAGTCAAACCTCCCGAAGTGAAGCCGGCCTTCTCTAAGCATGCATCCGGCCAAATCATGCATGGAGTGGAGCTGACCAGAGAACCACCAATCTAATCACTTACGCCGTCAAGTTCTCTCAGCTCAATGGCAGATAATGATTTATACTCCGTAGGACAACTACGTGGTTATTTAATTATTAGCATTATTGGTGACTACTTCAACTATTGATTACTTCCTCAGAGGGACGGTTCTAATTAAATTTTGTACGCCTACTAGTACCAATTTAGTACTCCTACTTGTGTTTTGTTTGGTCATGTGATGGCTGGCTTGTGTGATGTATTTGCCCCGTATCGCGTCCTGGTGGGTGGAGGAACGGGATCGCGTACAGTATTTGACTTATTATTACAAAACGGAATAGTAGTACTGTACATCCTAGTGATATTTCTCAATCAAAACAGAATACATCGTACATACTGTTATTATTACTACCAATGTGTATAGTGATTAGAGTCTAGTCGTTTCGAAGCCAGTTTTCTGTTATTTCTTTATAGTATCTTTTTATAACGTGTCACACAAGGATTGGTTAAGGTGTAGCTTTCAATTAGTAACTGTATGAACAAATATTTAAATTATGGGGTTTGCTACTATAAAAGGCCTGAGTTTTTTTTTTTTTTTTTTTTTTTTTTTGCAAACTATCAGGCGAGCTTACGTCAAATTTGCCGAAAAGGCCATAATATGAACAAATTATTGCTTGTGTATTAAATGTGTTATTATAAGGCGTTTTGACATTTTTAAACTGTCTCCAACAATCCTCACCTAAACACGATAGACATTCTTTGGTTTGGGTCACGCAGGCACATACCCAAACCTTCTATTCTCCAACAGCGGACCCAAAAGAAGAGCCCCCTCACGTCGCCCCCATGACCGTGCGCTCGCTGCACCCGCGAACGACCCCTGCCGATGCACCACCGCGCCCTTCTCCCATCTCTATGTAGTCCTGCCTGGGCGCGGACCTGCCTCGCCCAGCTCCTCGTGCGGCCGGCTCCTCCATGGTTGCCGTTAGAGTGGTGGGGAGCACCCTCGTACGACGAGGTAGGGACCGCCGGTGCTCGCTACGACGGACCTCCACCTCCACTGCTCTCTCTCTCTCTCTTTTCTGTTCTCTAAGCTAGAGATTTGCGTCGTCGCTCGAGGACAACGACGCTTATTTGCATTTGGCCTCACCCGATATGCAAAATGTGTTCTCTCTTTAGATCTTCTGTTGGAGTTTGTTTTGAGTACATATATAAATACACTGTCCACGGCTCAAAATTGGGTTTGGGTCACGTTATTGGAGGTAGGCTTAGATAAACTGTACTGTTTGCTATCTACTCTAGTCTTAGATAACTCTGAAACATTGATAATTTAGAATGGAGGGAGCAAGAAGATACCCGACATATAGGTTTATTCTTGAGGGGGAAAAAATACTTCTTGCACATGGAACGGTAATCCGATCTGCAGGAAGATCCATGGTAGCATAAGAGAATGAAGCGCGCGCGTTGACTCTGACGTGTCTCAAGCAAGAGCGGGATGCAATAAGGACTGCGACTAGCGAGACATCCACTTGCACTCACGTCCCTGATTTACCACGGCAGGCGTACAACGAACTGGCTGGCGTTGCAGACGTGTCGCCAAGACCTGTCGTTCCTACCTCTCCCGGCCCGGTCCAGTCGCGCTTTTCCACTCTGATGCCGCCGTTCCCGTCGCCGTCCACTGCTTCCACTCCACGTCCCTCTCCCCGCACGCGGCACGGACCACCCCTGCCCTCCCTACTACACGGGCGCACGAGAAACCCAGGCGCTAGCTCTAGCTCACCGGTGTAGACCTCGATCAATGACTTATTGCAGCCGGTCCGGAAGCCATAACTATAAGCCTGAGCTCGCCGGTTGATGTGCTGTCCTGCGCTGGCAGCGAAATCGCCATCCTCACTTCTTCCAGCTCCACCATGGCGGCGGCTGTCACTATTGCCGTGCGCGTGCTGATGCCCGTCCTGCTGCTCGCTCCAGCGCCGGCCGCAGCCGCCGTCGAGTTCACGTTCACCGGCATCGCGCGACAGAACGTGACGACGACCAGCGGCGCGGCGGCCGTCACCTCTGCCGGCCTCCTGCAGCTCACCAACGCGACCAACGGGGTGCTCGGCCACGCCTTCTACCCGACGCCGCTACGCTTCAAGGACGCCGCCACGGGCGCGCCGCTCTCCTTCTCCACCACGTTCGTCGCCGCCATCGTGCCACGGTACCCTGACGCGCACGGCCACGGGCTCGCCTTCGCGCTCGCGCCGTCCGCGGCCGGCCCGGCGCGAGCCATCGCGGGAGGTTTCTCGGCCTGTTCAACAATTCGGAGTCGGACAACAACGTGGGCAGCAACGGGACGGCCAGCGAGGTCGTCGCCGTCGAGCTCGACACGGCGATGGACGCGGAGTTTGGCGACATCGACAATAACCACGTCGGCGTCGACGTCCACAGCATCAGGTCTGTCGCGTCCAAGTCTGCCGCGTCCGTTGGAGTCGCCCTCGCCAGCGGGAACCTCCTGCAGGTGTGGATCGAGTACGACGGCGCGACCACGCGCCTCGAGGTGACTGTGTCGACGGCGGGCATGCCCAGGCCGCGAGTTCCGCTCGTGTCTTGCAATGTCAACATCTCGTCGGAGGTGGCGGACCAAACGTACATCGGGTTCTCGGCCGCGAACGGCGCCGCCTCGAGCTCGCACTACGTCCTCGGCTGGAGCTTCCGCCTCGGCGGCGGCGGCGCTCCTGACCTCGACCTGTCCAAGCTGCCGCGTCTCCCGCCGCCGTCAGGGCAGCACAAGAAGGCGATGGGGCTGCCGGTTCTCCTGTCACTCATCCTCCTCGCCGTCGTTGTGCTCCTTGTGGCGTCAGCGGCCGTCACGGTACTCGTCGTCTGTCGCCGCCGGCGGTTCGCCGAGGAGCAGGAGGACTGGGAAGTCGAGTACGGGCCTCACAGGATCAGCTAAGGACCTGCACGCCGCCACAAGGGGTTTCCGCGACGTCATCGGTGTGGGCGGCTTCGGCGTCGTGTACCGCGGCGTGCTCCCGCCGCGGCCAGGCGGCATCGATGTCGCCGTCAAGAAGGTGTCCCACGGCTCGCGGCAGGGCCTGCGCGAGTTTGTGTCCGAGATCGCCAGCATGAGCCGGCTGCGCCACCGCAATCTAGTGCAGCTCCTCGGCTACTGCCGGCGGCGGGGCGAGCTGTTGCTCGTTTACGATTACATGGTCAACGGCAGCCTCGACAAGCACCTGTTCGGCGCTGGCGACGACCCTCCTCTGAGCTGGGAGCAGCGCGCCAAGATCGTCCGGGACGTCGCCGCCGGGCTGCTGTACCTGCACGAGGAGTGGGAGCAGGTGGTGGTGCACCGCGACATCAAGTCCGCCAACGTGCTCCTCGACGCCGACATGAACGGCAAGCTCAGCGATTTCGGCCTCGCGCGGCTCTACGACCATGGCAGCGACTCGCGGACGACGCACGTCATCGGGACGCTCGGGTACCTCGCGCCGGAGATGGTCAAGACGGGCAAGGCCACGCCCAGCTCCGACGTGTTCGCCTTCGGCGCCTTCCTGCTCGAGGTGGCCTGCGGTCGGAGGCCCATGGAGTCACTCGGCAACAATGGCGACCCGGCGGGGCTCGTCGACAGCGTCCTCGAGCGCTGGAAGGCCGGGAGGATCATAGACGCCAGGGACCATCGGATCGGCAAGTGCGACGAGGACGATCTGGAGGTGGTGCTCAAGCTCGGGTTGATGTGCTCGCACCCTGACCCCTGTTCCCGCCCAAGCATGAGGCAGGTGGTGCAGATACTGGAAGGCGCTGCGCCGGTGCCGGAGACGCCGCCGGAGGATCTAGGCGGAGCCGGCGGCAGGGTCTTTGGATACTACGAGACGTTTGATGAGTTCGTCAACGTGTTCCCGACGACGACGTTCGATATCACCGCCATCACGCCGCCACCACCTTGCTCGCCTTCCAGCGCCGAGCACCAGCAGCTAATCTCCGGCTGAGCTCTGCCATCACCATCAGCTCTCTTCACTAATGGAGTAGATTGAAAATAAATAACTTACTGTCGGTAAATTAAAAATTCTCTTGTCACAAAACTACAAATTTGCGCTGCCGTGTGTAGGATGCATGGTTGGAATTAAAAATGCAAACAGTTAGGGGATTAGGTGTTGTAAATTTTATCTTCTAGAGTAGAAGGTAAACATATAGGGTATCGATCATCAGACAGTTTTAGGCATAACCAACTTTTGTTGCCATACATATCCTGAGGCAGTAGAGCACTATATCAATCAGCTTGAATTATTTCTTGCATATTTCTAAGAATCGTAATTTGTTAGTGTCAAGAACACGCGAATGCTTAGATAATTGTTACACTGATTATTTGGAGACGCCACTGTTTCATGCTATTTTGAGTGAAATATGTGGTTCGCTAGCGAAGCGTGATATATATGCGGCCTTATGCTGCTAATAATATTATGTTTTTTCTGTCAAGAAAACCCTGGATTGGGGAATTTTTTGTGAGGTCACTGGGACGAACTATCCCCTGACCAAAACCAGAGGAGGAATATTCATTTGAAGTACGACAGGAGAGAGAGATTAGAACACCGACGCTAATAACGACCCTGAATCGAGGTTTAACTATGTCATTGCCTACCAGGCTACGACTTGCCTTGCCTTGCCTCACTTGACATGTACGTGTCGTTGTGATGAGTGTGGGTACTGGGAAACAATGTGTAGTTTTCATTGACACTACATATTTGTACCATGGTCCCAACGTATGTTTCTACATAACAATTTTATCCAATCGCGTGCATTCTCTCTGCGCTCTCATGATGACATAGTTTCTAACTTAGACCCAGTTTCTATGATTTTTACTCTCTTTCTACAATATATAAATACCTTGCCACGTCAACAAAAACACTTAGATGACAGTATAATTAATGTTCATAGAAAAGTACCCCTAGCTACTGGAAAAAAATCAGGGACGGCGGCCCCGTACAGAGCACGGGCGTACGGCAGCTGAGGTGTCGTCTCATCATTGGATCGCGATTATTTCCACGATGGGCTCTGCGGACGTAGCACTATCGGCTCACTTCATCGGCTCGTACGCAGTCCCGTCCGTACGAGGTCTTCTCAAAGGGCTCGTTCGGCGGTCAAAAATCAGGGACGGCAGCCCCGTACGGAGGCTGTTCGTACGGGCCTTAGGTGTCGTACGGTCATTGGTTCGAGAAAATTTCCACGATGGGCTCCGTACGGCATCGTTCCGTCGGCTCGTACGCAATTGTAACTGTCTACTGGTACTATGCGCTGTAACATCTTGACCAACTCCCATTAAGAGACTTGTGTATCCTCCAGGTACGTATGAAGTAGCCATTGCAGAAGGATTTACAAAATAATTTTGATGGAGACCATGGTGATCTATTTGTTCCGGCATCATTCTCTCTTTGCTCTTTTTGAAATTATTGTGGCATCATCCAGTGGCAAGGATTTCACAAAAAAAAAAAAAAAGCAAATTAAAAAAGGTAACATCACCACCACATTTGTTACAAGATAAACAGATCCTCTTTAGTTCGGGCAACCACAAACTATCTACCTACCCTACTAACGCACCAGCGCTCAAATCTATTCAAATCCATGCTCCAGACATTCTTTAATCTTCTCTCATAAAACATCATCCGACGATCGGGATTAGATGTATGGCCCACTCATGACAAATCTCGTGCATGCGCCTTCCTCCTCCTACCGCACAATTTCTCCTCCCGTGCATGCAGCCTCCTCCTCCGCACAATTTCTCCTCGCCTCAAATCACGCGTGCCCTCTAATCGCGCTGCCTTCCTTCCCCACGCGCACACCCAATGCCGCCGCCTGCCTCTCGCAGACTCCTTCCCCATCCTCGTCAAATTCTTCTCCGAGGAGCGCGTGACACCAGCGTCTCCCCCCCTCCCCTCCCTCCAGTCGCGTCGTCCTTCCCCCTCCGCTCTAGAGACAGAAGCAGCGGACCTGACTTCCGACGCCGCCAGAACGTCCCGGCGAGCTCCTTACCTCCGGTTCGGCGGCAATGGATTGATCTGATAGATCCAGATCCCCTCCACGTCCCCACACCATTTTTCTTTCTTATCCATGGGGAAAAATCATAGGGTTTGAGTGACCGGCGATGGCTGCGCCGTCGGCGCTCTGGCGCGGCGCTAGCCACCGGGCAAGGCGACGCGAGGCCGCGGCGGACACGCCTCCTGTGGGCTAGGAGAGCCGTGACCGCCATGCTCTATGCGGGGCTGGCACGCCTCGTGTGGGGCTAGGTCGTCGTCTCCTTCACCTGGTTCGCCGGTACTGCCATGGACAACATCTGCTCCTCCTTCACGGTATGCCCCATGCTGAGTGACCTACTCTCTCTGGTTATCAATTTTTTCATTCCTGATCTGGCCTGTCGTGCGAGCTGGCAATTTCTGTTTCAAAGGATTCAATGTTGTGTCATCAGTCTACAAATTGACGTGCGCAATCTGCTAAATATCTTTTGTCTGCTATTGGCTGGCAGGAAGTTGAGGATATTCCCGGTCCCAGGAAATGAAATCTTGTTAATTGAATTCTTAGAATCAGCGTCGGCTATGTTTTGAAAGGTAAATTTTGTTCAACTATACATAATTTCAGTTTCTTTTCTCGGGAGACGTTGGGCCACTTTTGCCTTGGTATTTATACGAGGAAGAATTTAGAATCAACGCTACTCATCAAGTCATCATGAACCTGTTCTTCTAGAAATTCTTGACTTATTTTTTAGGAATTTTATGGACAATAGCATCTGCATTACAACATTTTTTTCAAGAAGTTCTTTTTGTATTATCTTCGTAAGGACATGATTCAGGCATTAATACTATCTTTTTTTCATTCACTCTGCTAATGTATATTGCAGGAATTGGCACACAGGTAACCTCTGTTTGTTATCGATCTTGCCGCATGCTGGAAGCCTGGAACTGTCTACAGACTGCAGTGATCTTCCTTGTTAGTGAGGCTGACTTGAAAGAAATATCTGGTGAGTTTGTGTTTATATTGAAATTACTCAAGGACAATAAAACTATATTTGCATGCCCAGATGCTCAGTCCCAACTTCCTGAGAGCGATTATTAATATTTTTGTTCAATGTAGAGCACCAGCATGTTCTGGGTGACGCCTGAGTCAATGCAGCGTTACGACAAGATGAACTTGGTGCCCAAGATCCTTCTACTCATGTAACAGAGGCTACCATTTTTTAATCAATAACATAAGAGAAGTACATAATTTGGTCTTGCTTTGAGGAGTTTGAGTTGCATTGCTTCACTTACATAAGCCGTTCTCTGAATATGAGTGTTTTTAATGGTATTTGTGTAGACTGACAACATAGAAAATACTAAATTTAGCATTTGGGAGGATTAACATTCATACTCAAATGAGTACCTGAAAAGGTGAGATTTGTTTGGTTTCTGTTTTTAGTTTCTGAAGTTTGTGTTAGGTTGTTCATTGATCAAGAAAAAATAGTGCATAATAGATACATAGTAGCATTGACTAATTCTAGGCCGTGGCACTATTCTGAGTTTTCGGTTTGATACATATTGTGTTTTGATGACTTGTTGGATGCAACCATCAGAAGTTGGCTGGATTGATTCCAACCTTCTAGATTTAGCTCATGAATGGTGTTGAAATTTAGTTGGAATAAAATCGAATCCAGAGATCCTATATAATTGTTCTTTTGGTTTTACTTGGGCTGTTAGCTTTATGTGGGAGAGGTTGCTATGATTCCTAATACTGTGATAAAATGTTTTCCTGTGGGGATTGCTTATATATGTTCATGCAAAGTGGCTACAATAGCCACTCAGTTTCAGGTTTGCTGAGAACGGTAAGATCAGTTGGCCTTATTATTTAATCTATTTTCTGATAGAATTGTTTCTGAAACATTGCAGGGATAGCTTAGTCGCTTCAACTTGCTTGGAGTTCAAGGCATTGTTGCTACTGGTTTGCATTGGCGTAATGGTCTGGCTCACAGTTTTGTGGTGGAAACTGCACCTTCAGAGTTAATAATGCTCACGATAGATGCAAGAGAGTTATTAGATGATACTCCATTTTATATACAAGGGAGTTGATGATATAGGCATACAGTCATACATCAGTGTAGTGGTATGGAGCTGTAAAGTTTAGTCGCTACCGCCAGGACTCTATAGAAGTAATTAATGATTGATCATGCATACCATAGGAAATGTGATGTCCAGAAAACTCCCTTGTAACAGGTACTGCTAAAAAAGAGAAAAACTCAAGAAATCGGAGTTCTAATTTGCATCTATATTCTGGATTCTTGATACAATATCAATTGAATCTTGATGAAGGTATAAGATAACATCCAGTCTTGCAAGTAATCTTTATTTGAAATACCAGGTTGTTATTGGAATCATGTTTTTTTATTCTAATATTATAACATGTATGATTTTTCAAAATCATTAAAGTATGGACACCATTTTTGTTATTTAATTTGTGTTGTTCTACATGCCACCGTAGCGTTAGCACGGGCATTATACTAGTCACAATAGAACCAGGGACGATGTGAAAGCAACCAACCAATCATAGCAGGGTGCATCTATGAGGGTTGGCTCCATCGGGCCTGCATCCGCCCTCGAGCCAGCCTAGCCCAGACTCCAGAAACCAATCACAGCCTAAGTGAAGAGCCTCTGATCAAGTTGGGTGCAACTTTTCTTTGACCTGGTCAATCCATAGCATTCACATGAGTGTATCCAAACTAACTATTCTTGTGTTATTATGTTTTGTATAGGTTCACTAGAATCACTAAAGGTACTTGCAACAAAATAACATGGTCTAGGTAGGAAACACGCGTGGCGTTTTCATGGTTGATTTCTCATTCTTGAGTGTGAACCTGGTTATTTTTTATGAGCCTTCATGTCTGTCAAGTAATGAAACAAACACATTGATCACGAGATGACATACATGTGCTCTGTTGTCATAGCCCCTGCTCTTGCATTGCATCCACCTATGAAACCATTATCCTTCAAGGATACAACGTAGACATGAAAATTCACAACAATTATAGTGAGATCAATATGTATAGAAAACTTCCAACAAAATTTCTAGAAGTTACAGTTATCTAAAATGTTGAACTATTCAAAGTTTTGATATTAGAATTCAGCTATTCAAAGTTCTTGAAATCCTAAGCATAAATTACAATGATCTGAGAACATAAAACATGCTTTCAAAATTAAACTTGGCTAACTATTAATTACTTTGGAGATGCAGATTTCTTAAAGGGTGGTGGCACGAAGAGGATCAATAGCCATAACTATGGCTATTTACGAACCTGCATTGAGTCATACCTTTAGGGGGCAGGGTTTATGGGAGGTCATTGCATGTAGCGAGATAGATCCTCCAGCGAGGGAGAGCTCTTTGCACAACTGGCGAATCAAGGGAGACAAGACAATGTTTGTGTTGAAGATGACAATTGAGGAGAAGCTAATGGAGCACAGAGACACTAGCTAAGCTATTCTTCAAGAAGAATGGGTTAGTATCTAACAAGGAACTTTGAGTATTAGTCAATACTTTATAAAGGTGAAGAATATTTGCCGTGAGATATCTCAGCTTCACCTACAGGAGAAGATCTATGACGATAGGATTATCATAATGGCCTTAGACCTATGTATAATAAGTTTAAGATGCTAGCCAATGCAACTAATCCTAGTGGAGTTGGAGAATTTGATGGCTAATCAAGAGAATTTAGCCAATCAAATGGGCAACATCACCTTGATGGAGAGATGAAGAGGAGGCACTCTTCATAAGGATGAAGGCTCCCTCAAAATCCCGAGCAAAGACAAATAAGTGGACAATAATGGTAGTCCTTAACCAAAAAAGAGCAGTTATTTGGAGGGAGCTCAACTAAAGACTGAAGGCAAAGAAGACAAAATGATGGAGAGAAGAGAGGTGAGTGCTTCAATTCTGGTAAGAAAAGGCATCTAGCTAGGGGCTGCCAGATTCATGAGAGGCACTCAAAAGGCAATGTGGATACTACAAAGGACATGTCACTTAGTGGGTGTCCTAGTAAAGAAGAATAGGATCTAGAATCAAGCATCACCATTCAGGTATGTCACTGTTTCACCTCCTCTAGTTAGTTTGCCTTCGTGTAAAGAAGTGGCCAGGGTAAAACATGGAGAAGACCAAAGTAGAAATAAAGGCTTCAAATTACCAACAAGTTTTTGGTTTAATATAGTGAGAAGAATGAAGGGCTTAAGATGATGGGTAAAGAGTGGATCTCTATATAGTGACAAGAGAAGGCTCGCAATGGTAAAGCACAAAGAGGGAATGTTGAATTATGACAACGCATGCTTGGAACATTTGAGAATATTTGGCAAGGTGTATGAGAAAATATATTTGCCATGAAAGAGTCTAAAACTTCTTTTTTTCATGGCAAAATAATAGAGAGTACAAAATCTAGATATTTATGCATGATAATAAATATTTAGTATACATATTAGAAAAAGTAGAATCTAGAAGACTCTTCTCACGATTCAATGTTAGACTAGAGAATATAAAGCCAAGGTGAGTACTTCAATCTATATCTAGAGTCTTTCACTCTACTTTTCTAACTTGGCAGACCAACTCTAATAGAAAGCCTAGTATTGACCAACTCTAAAAGAAAGTCTAGTATTGCTACGACACACTTGTTTGTAGAACTAAAATACTAAAATTATCTACCGAGCATGCAAAAGGAAAAAGAAACTTTGGTTTATGAAAAATCAGAAACATGTTGAAGTACCTGTCCCAAAAGATTTTTTGCCTCTTTAGTGCTTCGGCCTCTAACATGGTGGCCTGTCAATAGAGGAACATAATAAACTGGTGGAGTATTACCATTTCGTGGAAGTGTAGGGAGGATCATTTTAGCGAACGAGGAGACAAAAGAAGTTATTCAAACCGACACTGGTTCTCTTGTGTACAAGGGTGATGAGCGGAGTTTGTTTGTCACCCGTGACCATAATTTTGGAAAAATATTGCATTGAGAGGTGATTAGGCTAAATATTGATGAAGACACAGTTAAAGATTACCTAATTGAGCACATCATTTACCGATATTTGAAATTCTCTTCTGATAAAGTGAAGCGAAATG
Organism: Hyparrhenia diplandra; assembly: GCA_015847255.1. Taxonomy (NCBI): domain Eukaryota; kingdom Viridiplantae; phylum Streptophyta; class Magnoliopsida; order Poales; family Poaceae; genus Hyparrhenia; species Hyparrhenia diplandra. The sequence continues at coordinate 54,298 of JADLZK010002500.1, forward strand.
ACAAGGTTGTACTACTTGGGTTTGCTGGTCCACCTCTACTGGTCAACAATGATCAGCTTGTTGATCCAGCACCGGTCAAGGCACATTCAATTCTTACTGGTGTAGTTAGGTAAGTACACATGCATATCAAATTAAGGATCATATTTAGTTGTCTGTTTCTCTACTTTTGTCTTATGTGTTTTTAATGAAAATCACCAGTGTTTCGTTCTCGTACACAGTTGTGACCCATATACAAGTCAAACCGATCAGCATCATGAGAAGATGAACAACAATTATCAGGCCATAAAAGGTCTTTTAGGATCGCCCATCTTTAAAAATGGTCAATTTGTTGCAGTTCATATAGCCACTGATAAAAATTGGAGAGGCGGTATACCAACCAACACTACAGGCAGGCATTGTCTAAGAGAACACCTTGAACCGGGAACTGTAAGTTGATATTAATTTCAACTTCTGTAACTGTGAATGTGAATCTTATGCAGCTAATTTATTTTTGGCATTACATAAATATGTGAGATACCCTTGTGAGTTGTAAGCAAATAAGTGCATCATAATACATAGTAGTGCTGCTTATTATAGTATACTAGGGGATTCCCCACGCGTTGCGACAGGTATGCAGTAAAATTTTATTTAAATGCATAGAGAAAGCAAAAAAAAAGTCAAATTTAATTATTACATGGATTGGACACTATCTACCTGTCGGCGTCATCCATGGAGGATCTAATCGATGCTTCAGAACTCCTGCCAAACCGGGCACCGACGCCGATGGCGTCGACGACGCTGTCCGACAACAGCCACGGGATGAGCATGCTTTCCTCTATCGACGTGTCCAGTCTAGCCCGCATCGTGATCACGATGGTGGTGCGGCTCCACTCTCCGGAGCAGCCATTCCAACTCCTGCTCGATCGTCATGGATGGCTCTGCGGCTGGCGACCACATGCTATCAAAATTTGTGGAGGTATGTGAACCGGTGACGAGCCATCTGATCCCTAGAGATTGCTATAAATAGTGTATTGGTGCATGTCATTAGTGGCCAGTTGAAGGGATAGGAATTGATGGTGGCATGCCAAGCGGCAATACTTAATTGATGACGGCTGTGGAACACCTTAAAACTGTTAGGGCACTCACAATGCTAGAAACTATCATGGTTTTCGTAGTCTTGGATATTGTGTCAAGAAACTATCTTCCACAATGTAATTTTTATCATGATGTCACATGATCCACTTATCACTCTCACAAATTGTCTTGGTTTGTGTGAAGACTTGGTTTCTTAGTTAGACTTGGTTTCTTGTGTTTTTTCTCTCTCTCTTCAATAAATACAGCGGTACACAGCAAAAAAAGCAATAAATAGAAGAGTAATAAATGAAGATAAAAATTATGATAGAGTCTGCATTGTGAGTGCTCTTATCCATCATGCAACAAAAGTGGAGCATGACACACGGAACAAATGAATGAATGAGGGAGGAGAAGGAGTCGGCAGCAGGAAGGGAAGGGAACAGACTGCCGCGGTAGGAGCGAAGGAGAGAGCACATGTAGATGTTTAGGTGTCATACCGCATGTTGGAGAGAATTCCCTAGTGAGGGTTTTCCATATAGATGTAGTAGATCGAGAGGTGCTTATAGAGATAAGGTAGCCTAAGTGTATCTTCTTAGATGTGAAAAGCGTGCATTTTCGTAAGTTGCATTGGATAGTCCTCGTTCGTTAGCCACCATAAAGGGAGCCTCGTTCGTTAGCTACAAAAAAAATTATGCGTATGCATCATATTAAAACATGTCATTTTGTTGGACTTGTCGCAGTGAAACATAATGACGACAATGAAAAACGGACAAGGCACGAGAGAGCGACAGGTATTGAAAGAAATTAAATTGAATGGGGAGCTATGACGATGATGCTGGGGACCACATTGATCGAGCCCAATGTAAACTGCGACGACCCTAATTCTCCATCAAGGCACTCAATCCCACTGAACAATACTCCCTTTACATCACTGTTACAAGACGTCCAGAACAACGACACGGTCTCCAAAACATAACTTTGATTTTTTTTTTAAAAAAAAAAAAATATTTATTAAAACTTATATATGCATAATTTTATGAAAATAATTTTCAAGACAAATTTACTGATATGATTAAAAATAAGATTTCTCTTCTCTAATAGGGATACGGAGGAGTACCATAGTTTCTATGAACATTAATTATATTGTCATCTAAGCGTTTTGTTGACGTGGCAAGGTATCAAATTTCCTTTGTCAAATGTTGCCGAAGCCACCTTGATATCTGCATCTACTAAATGGTGTACTTCCAAATTTACCAACACTTATTTCTGAATCTAAATTTATTTCTAGCTATCCAGAGGGTGGTGACAAATTTCTATAGGGAAGCATCCGAGGTCGAGCCCGTGATAATATGTATTGTAGCCCCTGCTGAACTCCGTCTTGCTCATATGGGAGAGATGATGACCTGAAAGAAGGGTTAACAGAGAATCATACAGCTCTAGCAAAATCACAGTGGAAAAGTAGATTGAGTCATTCTCCTCCTTTCCACAATATCCGCATTTTGTATCAATATGCTTGGAGTGACTTCCTGCTCTTTGACGTGAGGGTAATGCATAAGCCTCCGGATAAAAGTCTTTTATGTTTATAGGGCGATGATCTTTGATTTTCAAGTCTTGTTCAAAATAGACTGAGTAAGGGCCTGTTTGGTTCTCAAGAGACTAGGGACTAGGAGCTAATTTTTAGTCTCATTTAGTCCCTAAATTACCAAATATGAGGAATAGAGACTAATTTTTAGTCTCATTTAGTCTCTATTTCATTTAGTCCCTACTCTCTACTCCATAGAACCAAACATGGAGGAAGTTGGACCTGCACTTGATTGTTCAAGTATCTAAAAGCATCCTTGGTGGTACAAAGTGCCTTTAGTAGAGTGGATCACATTATCATTTAAGGATGAAGGAACTGTTACAATATTTTTTTAATACAAATTGCAGCCGTGTTGTCAAATATTTCATCAATAACAGCAGTGTTACATGATGCCTTGCCGAGGTGCTTGCTGATGAAGTGATGAGCCGCATCGCAGCACATACAACTGCACAGCTACACAACTAGTACAGGTACAGGTAATAGTGGCATAGCCATCGAGAGGTAGATCCACCTAAATAGTAAACAGAGTGACATATTCCACTTGTATATATAATAAGTACTACTCCAATAGTGATTATTGATGTCTATTAATATCTTGGGTCCCTTTCTGGAATGCAGGAAGCAGTACTGCCTTGCTGACTTGCATACAAGGCAAGGGTTGTTGTTTTTGTACGTAGTAGGTGTGACGCAACGGATATACGACACGACACGGTGGTCAAGTACCCTCAGTTGACTTTAAAGTTAGGCAAAGCCTAACAACTTGGCCCTAAGCTAACCCCGGCCGGCCCTGGCAATTCATTAGTTGCCCAGCAGCCAGCACGACATGTGCGGTGTGCCTTGGCTACTACTCCCGCCATCTCAAATTCCAAGTCATCGTTCCAAGAATCTTGAAGAGCCAAACTTTTAAGTCTAAACAAATTTATAGTCTTTTCTATAATTTTGGCCGAACTTAAAATGTTTTGACTCCAAGATTTTAAGAATGACTTACAATTTAGAATGGAGGTAAAATATAAACCCTCCATTCTCCTTTAACTAAATGCAAGCAAATGCGAGCACAAAAGTCTTTGAATTAAAAGGGGCCTCTGGTAAGCCTAACCGTCTAGCTGAGTTTTTGACTGGAAAGTGTAAAGATTTCCCCACAGCACTACACTACGTACTCTCATGCAGGTCATGCATTATATGCATGCATGATCCTCCTTTTTCACCTTTTTTCTCCTGTCACATTCAGCAAGAGAGAGAAGGATATATACCATATATAAAGCTCACGAGAAGAAAAGGATGGAAGTGAGTGGGTGCAAGCGAAAATAAAATTCATGTATCACTGAAATGAATTGAGAGAAGATCTTCCTTTTTTATATTATATATATAAACAGAGAAAATGTTCCTGAAGTGGCCTCTCGTCAAGTTTTTTTGCCGTTCAGAATTCAGTCTTTGGACCCATTGTCGTCCACTGCTTGAATGCTTTGTCAAAAGCTTCTGTGCTCGGTGGTCTACTGATCCTGTTATAAATTACAGTAATTAGTTAAAGAGCGAATGTGGTCTTCTTAACTAACCTCCACGGCGATGACTCTTGTTTGAAAATTGCTTTGCACACCCTTGAATTGTTGCATCTCGTGTATATATAACTGTGCAGCAACAAGAGTCTCAAATAAATGACGATCACGCAGTTAGTAAATTAATTTTGCAATTTACTAACCACTTGACCTGCCGATCAAATAGCAACTCAACATCAATCATAATATTTATCTTGGTCCAACAGTTCATTGATACAAACTATAATAACCTAAGTAGATGTTTACCCATCCATATCATAAACTAAGTAGATAACTTAACCAAGAAGTTCATAATCATCTAGTAATAACTTAACTTTCCAGTCTTTCCTACGTTCCAGAAGCAATTAAGAAAGAGTAACTTGATTTTGCCACCGGCGACCGTGATGCTTATTACATCCCGGCCGGTATCTGAACACTACTGACTCAGCAGTTAGCATCCACAGTTCTAAAACGACGCATTTTATTTAGGATAGAGTTGGGGTTCGAAATTTCCAATCCAATTGCAAATGTCGCCAGTCAAGGCTGTCGTTTGTAGCCCCGCGCATATGCCATCCTTGTCATGCCACGCCACCCGCGAACCGCCAACACCGAGCAGCAGCAGCCAACCCCGCGCCCGGTCCCGGGCCCCCTCCCTGTGCCTTCACCTCCATGTCCCTCTCGCCACACGCGACGCGGTCGCGCGCGGACCACTCTCACCAGCTGACTCTGATCGAGATGGCGGCAGGCAGCGACGACGACGACGACCAGCAGACCAACCCCTTAGTCGCTTACCCGGCAGCAGGCAACGACCAACGAGTAACCAGCCGATGCATCATCGCCTGATTCCTTTCAGCGCATCCCAGATTCCATCCATTCCATCCATTCCACAGCGCCCGATCGACCTGGCCTGATGCTATAAGCAAACGCGCACACACCTGCAGCTCTTCTCCTCGCTGGCAGCCAGTCCAGGTCACTAGGTCACTGCCTGCCTCGCTCATCCACAGCACCATGCCAGCGGCTGCTCTCGCCGTTCGGGTGGCCGCCGTCTTGCTCCTCCTCGCCCGATGCCGATCCGGTTCAGCAGCCGACGCAGCCGTCGAGTTCGTGCTCACCGGCTTCGCGCGCGACAACGTCACGACGAGCGGCGCGGCCGTTATCACTTCCTCCGGCCTCCTGCAGCTCACCAACGAGACCAACGAGGTGTTCGGGCACGGCTTCTACCCCGTGCCGCTCCGCTTCAGGGACGCCGCCGTCTCCTCCTTCTCCACCACCTTCGTGTTTCGTCATGGTGCCGCGGCACGACGACGCGCACGGCCATGGGATCGCCTTCGCCCTGGCGCCGTCGCCGACCCTGCCCAGGGCGGTGGCCGGGAAGAACCTCGGCCTGTTCAACACGTCCGACGACACGGGGCAGGCCAGGAGCGGGGTCGTCGCCGTCGAGCTGGACACGGCCAAGGACGAGGAGTTTAGCGACATCAACGACAACCACGTCGGCATCGACGTCAACAGCCTGGTGTCCATGCGCTCAGCGCCGGCGGCGTACATCGACGTCGGCGGCAGCCTCGTCAACATCAGCCTCGTCAGCGGGGAGCCCCTGCGGGCGTGGGTTGAGTACGACGGCACGACCATGCGCCTGGATGTGACGGTGGCGCCGGCAAGTAAGCCCAGGCCGGCCGTCCCGCTCGTGTCTTCCGTCTTCAACCTCTCGTCGTACGTGGCCGACGACACGTACGTCGGGTTCACCGCGGCGAACGGCGCGGCCTCGAGAGCTCACTACGTTCTTGGATGGAGTTTCCGCCCAGGCGGCGGCCGCGCACCGGACCTCGATACCTCGAAGCTCCCGTCGGTCCCGTCGCCAAGGTCGTCCATTAAGACGATGTCGCAGCTACTGGTGGTCACGCTGTCCCTCGCTGTCGTCGTGGTACTCCTCATAGCGTCGGTGTCAATCGCGGCGCTCGTCATCAGGCGCCGGCGGTTCGCCGAGGAGGAAGAGGACTGGGAGATAGAGTACGGCCCTCACCGGATCAGCTACAAGGACCTGCACGCGGCGACCAGGGGTTCCGCGACATCATCGGCGAAGGCGGCTTCGGCCGCGTGTACCACGGCGTGCTCCGGCGGCCGGCGGTCGCCGAGGTCGCCGTCAAGAAGGTGTCCCACGACTCCCGGCAGGGGCTGCGGGAGTTCGTCTCCGAGATCGCGAGCATGAGCCGGCTGCGACACCGCAACCTGGTGCAGCTCCTCGGCTACTGCCGGCGGCGGGGCGAGCTGATACTCGTCTATGACTACATGGTCAACGGCAGCCTCGACAGGCGCCTGTTCAACGCCGGCAGCAAGCCGGTGCTGAGCTGGGAGCAGCGCGGCAAGATCATCCGGGACGTGGCCGCCGGGCTGCTGTACCTGCACGAAGGGTGGGAGCAGGTGGTGGTGCACCGCGACATCAAGTCCGCCAACGTGCTCCTCGACGCCGACATGAACGGCAAGCTGAGCGACTTCGGCCTCGCGCGGCTGTACGACCACGGCAGCAACCCGCAGACGACGCACGTCATCGGAACGCTGGGGTACCTCGCGCCGGAAATGACCAAGACGGGCAAGGCCACCACGAGCACCGACGTGTTCGCGTTCGGCGCCTTCCTGCTCGAGGTGGCGTGCGGCCGGCGTCCCATGGAGCGCAACGACGACCTCGACTCGCCGGGGCTCGTCGACCTCGTCCTTGAGTGCTGGAAGGCCGGGAGGGTCGTGGAAGCAAGGGACCCAAAGATGGGCAAGTGCGACGAGGCCGACGTTGAGCTGGTTCTTAAGCTCGGCCTGCTCTGCTCGCACCCTGACCCCAAGTGCAGGCCGAGCATGAGGCAGGCGGTGCAGATCCTCGAAGGCGCCATGCCGGTGCCAGAGACGCCGCCCAAAGATCTAGCCAGCAACAACAGGTTGTTCTACGGATACAACGAGTCTTTCGATGAGTTCGCCACCATGTTCCCAGCGACGTCAGAGGTCACCAGCGTCACCACGCTGCCGTCTTCCTCACACTCCACCGGCGAGGAACAGCAGGTCTCCTCCGGCTCCGGCTGAGTAGTGGCATCATCTGTCTTCACCAAATCACCAAAGTTCAGTCATGTGTTTACAATGGTTGGATAGTGAAGCAAATAGTAGTGAATATAGGATATGGTCAGCCATTTGTAGGGATGACCAAAAGGTAAAGTTTGATGTATAAAGCTCTAACGGCTGAGGATATACCAATCAGCTTGAACTATTCCTCGCCTGTTTGATCATGACAAGAACAAAAAGGTGAGCACCAAGCCTTAACCGAGTGTAGGTGAAATTCTTCATGTTAGCAGCCATAAACCTCAAAAGAAACAACAATATGGACATGGTAACTTCTGTCAAGAATCGGAATCCAAGCTGTCGCCTCGCCTTTGCTCAGAAGGAGCTGAAAGACATCGACCTGCTTATCATGGACAAAAGATTGTGGCACACTCGCACGAGAACCTCAAACTTTATTCATTATTATGATAAAAATCTGTGTTGTGACTTGGGAAAGACATGGAAGATATCTGAACTCTAAAATATCTGAATAGCTAGCTGGAATAAACACCAAGTACAAGTGACACAATAAGACATGCAACATTAGCTTACAGGTTAGCTGACTATTTAATCTATAGCCTCAGCCACAAGTAACACCAAATACTTCGAAAAATACAGCAGGCAATCCCAGATTTTAGACATGCAACATTAGCTTACAGGTTAGCTGACTATTTAATCTATAGCCTCAGCCACAAGCAGGATCATCGTCATCTTCCTGGAAGCCCTGTGCAGCAGCTTGGATCATTTCGTCATCAACTCCTGAAAGGAAGTTTAGAACGTTGAATATTCAGCTTTTGTCATTACCCCACAGATAAAGCCTACAAAAGGAAATGCATTTAGATGTACCTTCAATGAAGGATTCAAATTCATCTTCAGTTGGTTCCCTTGATGTGATTCGGTTGACTGATTGATTAATCTCCAACCAGTTTGGCTGCTCAGCTGGGCCCGAGAACATTGCAGGTCTATCCACAACCCAGTCATCAACTACGTCTATGTAGTCCACTGAGAGAGGATCAAATGCTTTCACCTTGCGTTGTTGTCTATCAAACAGATGAAATCGGTCAATCCCTTCATGCTTTGTTACCAAACAAAACATATCCTATATTAACAACTAATGCTAAGATTCTCTGCAACAAGATGATTCCATTACCTTTGCTGCAGCCGTAGGTTGTATTGTACAAAGGTGAGGTCATGCATTCGCTGACGCTCAAAACTATTCAATCTTTCATCATGAACTTGTTCAAAAGGAATGTTCGTCCGATCACATCCCCTAGCGCTGCAGGTTTGACTGAGAATACGGACAGCTAAACGTGTTAAATTTGGGCAAGCTCCTCCATACGTATACCACCATTCAGCTGCAAGGTAATAACAATAGTAAAGAACAAAGTTCAGCACTTCACCTTATGATTACCTTGATCAAAGGATGCAATAGGTTAACAAGGTTCCAGTTTTTTAAATAAGGCTAGCCAGGTTTGTCAGAAAAGTTACATCTTGTTTGGTATGATACAAAACTACAAATGTGTGACTCGTGTTTGTAAAAAAACAAAAACATAATACTAGCAAGTAAACTAGTTCACGAGAATTTCGATACACTAACCAGGAGGTAAAGTTCGTCTAGATCTGACAGCCATCTGCCTACGAAAATCCCCTGCTGTTTCACTCCGGTACATGTGGAGCTCTCGCTGTATTTTATCTTGGATTTTCACATCAGATACCAGCCTTTCTATGCAGTCTAGCATTCCAGAGAAGATTCCGGTTGATATGTCACCTCGAATTCCATCAAAAAATAGAGGGTTCAGGACAAAGCCAGCTGAATGAAGTGGCTGTGGTGTCTGGTTGTCCCATCTCCAGTCGATAATATTCCAGTAAACCATGTAGTCGTTCTTACTCACCAGCTGTTTCTTGATTGCTGCTTTGGCCTTGTACAATCCAGCATATACATAACCCATAGAAGGCCTCTTGTTGCTACCGACTAGCTTAAGAAGGTGCACAAGTGGCTCAGTGATGTGAACGACAGCAGCACAAGAGTTCCAAAACTGCAAACTGTTAACAAGGTTGCTTGCTTCCATCCCTCCATTCTTTGGCAGCAAGTTTATCCATTCATTCGAGTTGACCATAGCTTGCAAAGCCTCCCTCAAACTGTACATATTCTTCAATGTCACAAAGTTCATAGCCGCACGAGTCTCTGCAGGAACCAGCAGATCCTTCCCTTGCAGATACTTCTTCATCAGATTCAACGCATATGCACTGTTGTAGACAAATCCCGTGATGGCCTTTGCATTACTAATTATCTCACTGATTTGCTCCACCTTACTGAAATCTTCGAGAATGCCGTTAACACACTGGAAAGTGCATGGAGACCAGAACAATGTGGGAAATGTTTCACCTAGCTTTTTTTCCTGCAGTTGCATGGATCTCAGAATTATTTGTGATGACTTGGACTACTTTTTTTCGCCAACCTCCTCAACAACACTTTTCAGTAACTCGTAGAGTGCATCTGAAGATGTGACAATGCTGGTTGCATCCACCGACTTGAGGAACATAGTACCTTCCGGCAATACACGGAGAAGTTTATCAAGGTTCTGCCTCTATCAGTGATCCACTCATCAGCCAACACTGAGCAGCCAGTCCTGGTCCATGAACCCCTGAAGAACTCCAAGCGAGACATCACATCGCCGAGCGATCTCTTAAGAACGGGACCGCGAACATCATGGTACGAGACCACCTCAGGCCTCCCTCCTGCCGCTGCAATGGCCTCAAGCATCGGCAGGAAGTAGACTGAATTCACCGCTTCCAATGGCACACCGGCATCATACAAGAACCTCCCAACTGCCAAGGAAACCTGCTCCTTCTCCAAGGGGGCAGCATGTTCGAAATGATCTGCCGGTGTCACTGCGTCCACTGCCATCACAACCTGATGAAGAGGATTGGTCTGAGGAGTAGGAGGGACATGCTGCCCATGAAGAAGATGAGTAGGCGGAACATGCTGCGGCTGAGCCTGGGGTGTATGTGGCGGAGTAGGGGCGTAGGTCACCTGCTTCCTCTTCTTCTTACTGCTGGTATTCCCCTTATGCTGCTCTCCGGAACCGGCGGCCTCTGCTCCTGGAGCGGCATGGGCTCGAAGTCGAGCACCTCGTTGAGCGGGATCATGTGGATGGGGCTGTCGGTGCCCACACTAGCGGCAGATACAGAGGCGGGCGGGGCGCTGGCGGCGAAGCGGCGCATGTCCCCGGGCGAGAGGGCGGCGGCGAGCTTGCGCTGCATCTTCTTAGCGGCGACGGCGTCAAGGCTGCGGAGCATGGTGTCCTGCACGTCGCGGGGCACCTTGGGGCAGCAGCAGGCGTTCCCGGGGCGGCGGGCCAGGTGCTCCTTGAAGCGGTGGATGCCGCCGCCGAGGAAGTGCTTGCCGCAGTAGGCGCACTTGAGGCGCAGCCGGCCGTCGGAGCGCACCATGACGCAGTGCTTCCACGCCGGGTCGTGCTTCTGCGCGCCGATCTGGACCACCACCTCCTCCTCCGGCTGCTGCTGCTCGTCCCCTCCCCATCCCTTCCCCCCACCGCCGCCGCCACCGCATCCTCCAGGACCGCGTCCCTCTCCATCTGGCAAGAGCACGAGCGCCGCTGCATCAGCCATCACCGCGGGCGTCAGCGTCAGGAACGGCGTCACCAATTGGATTCAAGAGCAATCGTCGTCACTAAATCCCCAATCAGCCGGAACCGGGGGCGGGCGCGAAAAACCAGCAGAGAAGGAGGGTGGGTGGGATGGAGAGAAAGAGACTCACCCGGGTTTTCGGGAGGCGGAACGGCCGGGCTTCCCCAAATCGGCGGCCGCCGGGGCGGGGTTCGGGAGGAAGAAAACCGGGACGGAGGGTGGGGAGGGTGTGGTGGGAGACGGGTGACTGACGCGGGGCCGACGTGGGATGGGAGCGGGGAGGAGCGGCGGGCCGGCGGCTCATGGTGGGGAAAGCGACCAGGCCAGCCGGTTCTCGCGTGGGTTGGTTCGGGTTCGTTAGCTCAGGGTGGGCTGGTCGGACCAGTGGGCCGGCCTGGTTGGTTTGGCTGCAGAATTCGAATCCCAGCGCAGCACTCAAGTGTTTCCTCACTTTCCCGCCCGCACGGGCACGGTCGCGGCACGTCGGGCTACTTCACTCGGGAAGAGAGAAACCGAATTCACAACACGGAGTTTCAGTGTTCCTTCCCTGTGTTAGGATTAAGCAGTCATATAGGAGTAGAATTTAGGATTAGGTTACAGAGGATATTAGTTTCGGATTTTAGGTGCCCATTTAAGATTTGATGGTTTTAGACAATTTAAAAAAATTATGGAACTAGGAGTCTAGGACACAGGTGTAGGCTTTTTCCTACAATTTAATGCCATAGTGTCTTTTTATCTACTAAAATATGTGAAACTCGTGCCCATATTCTTGCAAAAAAAAAAAAAAAAAAAAAACGAGGAGGGCAGGCTTTGTATGGTCGACCACTTGGACTACTATTATTGACTTATTGTCAAGTGTAGAAATGTTTGAGTATATAATATTTTGCCATTTCATTATGTTAGAAGTTGAAGGGCACCTATGGCTAGAGGTTATGGCATCCCGATATAAGTTGTTAGAAGTTGAAGGGTTATGGCATCTATGGCTAGGTATAGCACTCTTAGGGCGTGATCGAACATGAACTCCCTCCGTTTCAAATTATAAGTCATTTTGACTTTTTGGTATATCCATTTTGTAATGCATTTAGATATAATAATATATCTAGATGTATAGCAAAATGGATGAACAAAAAAAATCAAAATGGCTTATAGTTTGGAACGTATGAGCATCGATTTTTCTTAACCAAAGCTCATACGAGACATGCTCATAGGAGTAAGGCTAACTAGAACAAAAATGCAAAAATTAAGCTTGTTTGGTTACATGTGTCAAATAACTAAAGCTTGAGCGCCATTGTACACAACTAACACAACAATAACATGTCCTTGAGTGAGGAACCAAGCATAAGTCTTGCTTCCGTGCATCCTAAATCATGCGAAACAACCTCAATCTATGTGTTCTCGGGATCCTGGCTGAAGGCGCTTTGATGTTTTGTTTTGGCTTGGCTGAGAAGATCATAGTAGTGAACCAAATAAGCCATGCCTAAGGCTACACGACTTTTGATCACACTCTTAGCCTCTAAGTCATGTTAGTCATCACATAATAAACTCTCTTGATTATTTTTCATAACGAAAAGTATACATTGCATGTTGTTGAAAAAAAATCTATTCTAAACGGTTATAACTTCATCTAGTTCAAATTTTGATAAATTTGGTCAATCAAAGTAATAATGAAATCAGGTCATCTCAAGTAACCTTTTTTAGGGAAAAAATGTATATATACTACAGTTATATTTGAATACCAAATCAATGTTCTGAGCGCTATTTAGCACAAGCCTTGTTATCAACCTTTTTTTTTTTTCCTGAGAGAGGAAGCTTTGTTTTCTTTTTTTTTTTTTTTGGCAGCGCCTTGATTGATTTTTATTTTGAGCAACAGAAGCCTTGATTGATGCCCAGCCCAAGCAAGCCCGCGAGGGTGGCATAGCCGACGATTTTGATGGCCCAGCAAACCTCTTCTTCCAGCCCAGCTCATCACGCTCTCGGTCCGTCGCCGTCGCTCGTCGCCAAACAGAGCAGCGGCGGCATAGCGGCGGCATCCTTCGCTCCGGCGACGCTCCCCTACCACAAACCCTAGCGGCGCGTCCGAATCGAGGCGGCGCGGGCGACAAGCAACCTCGCTGGCCGCAGGGCAGGCGCTACACCGGCCGTGCGCGCGCGACACATCGGGGCCAGGCGGCGGCGCCAAGGCCGCCGCCTCCTCTCTCCGAATCACCGCCGCCGCCTGTCCGAGTCTCCGTGGCTCCGCCTCTGGGCCCTGGCCACCTCAACCAGCAGGAGATAAGTAGCAGGCACGCCCATCCATCTTTCATTCCTTGCTGCTTGCTCTCGCGGACGACGGCCGGCCTAAGCGCCTCCCCTCCCCCTCCGCCGCCGATATGCTGCGCCTACGAAATTGCCTCCTCCCTCTGCTCCACGGCGCATCACCACTACCCTTCCACATCCACCGCAATGCGTGCCGCCTCCTCTCCACCTCCCCATCACCCTCCCCTGCGCCGTTCACCCTCGAGGGCTACCTCGTCGCGTCCTGCGGCCTCGCCCCAGCCCAAGCCCGCGAGGTGTCCAAGAAGGCGTCCCGCGAGTTATTATCCAGAGGATCCAGGAGATCACTGGAGGAGCTCGCCTACTCCCGCCTCAACTCCGCCTCCAACCCCGATGCTATCCTCGCCCTGCTCTCCGGCGCCGGCCTCTCGCGCGCCGACATCGCCGCCGTCGTCTCCGCCAACCCGCTGCTCCTCCGCGCTTCGGTGAAGAACATCGCCCCACGCCTTCTTGCTCTCCGCGACCGTATCGGTCTTTCTGCATCCCAAATCGCTCGTTTCCTCCTGGTCGGCTCACGCGCTCTCCGCGAGGGCGACGTCGTTCCAAAGCTCGAGTTCTTCATCTCCTTCTACGGTTCGTTTGATCAGGTCCTGCTGGCCGCAAAGCGGTGCGACAGCCTCCTCGGCATGAGCATTGTGAAGGACCGAAACGGCACAGAGAGGGGGTGAATGGGAGCCTCGATTTTCCTTTTCAATTTTTGTCAACCAACCCCGACCTCAAAAGCAAACTCACACAAGGTCCGGATAAACACGCGTCTTAGCGGTAGAAAAGGTGTTACAACGAAAGAGAAGACCGAGATATCCACGACCCAAATGATTGGGTGGATGTTCCTGCGAACACTGACACCTCAAACTATTGGTTAACCAAAAAGAATTTCGAATCGATGGATCGAAAAGAGTTACCCAACTCCTATTGAGAAGAAGTGGGGTTCTCTAAACTAAAATACCAACGTCAACTTGTGTCAGTAATTAGAAGAATTCGCCGGATCAATAGAATGTCATCGCAAAAGTCGGATCTCAAATCAAAACTCAATTGATCAAATTGCGGACAAAAGAAAATTTGAAAAAACGTATACAAGCAACTACTCGAGCAGAGAGAAAAGCATGGTATAGCAAGCAGGAAACTTTTCACAAACTGAATACTAATCTGATCAAAGTAGTATAAATTAGTGCTCCAAAGAAAAGCTAATGATTTCTATGATAATTCACGTAAGCAAGAAGCAGGCTCTCTGACCAAGCAAAACTAGTACTCAGGATTGGATAGAATCAATTCACGTTTAAGCATGATATTCCAAATAAATGTCTACTGTAGCTGGATAAGACAATTCATAAATAATCATTCATGATTCAAGCTTGCAAGGACTTTTGATCAATCAAAAACTACCGAGGATTACTAGGCAACAAACAAATGGTGGATGCTCACGAACACCAAGAGCCTGCTCTCTGACCAGCACTCGAAGCAACAAACTGCAGATTGCCTGAAAGTCTCAACGCTGAAGGCAGCTGTCCTGATGTGACTGAATCCCCACGAACGTGTGCCAGCTCAAGGATTGTGAACGCTAGTTGCTGATCTGCACAACACTGAAACGAGCGGAAAATCGAACAAGAGAAATTTCCTTCCAGCTAAAATCGATGACAGGCTCAAAGAAATTATGTGCAGAAAGAGAGCAAAAACTGTTGAGACATTTCAACAAATAGCTTGTGGGTGCAGAGAAAAAGCTACTAGGCTGAGATCACAGATGCTAGGATTTCGTCCAATCTAGCTACCTGCACAAGAAGCAATTTGAGTGGCTCGATGGCCAACTCCTCATCACAGGAAAGATTGAACCTTCGTTGAAGCAGGAACCGAGCTTGGAGAAGGGTGCTCGATGCGGTTGTCTTGGAGCTGCTGCTGCCGATCCAAGCAGAGTGCTGCTCGTGCTCCAAGGAGGGGCCACCTAGGCGTGGAGAACCTGCAGAATGGTGGTCGATTTGCTGCAGCAATTGGTTCAAGCAGAGGGAGCCGCCGGGGTGCTGCTGGCTTGGGCTTCCACCGCTGCTCGATGGATGAGACCGAGGCAAGCTGCTGCCCGACCTGCGCCACCGCCCAAGACGCTCAGCTGCTTGTTGCCGTGCGTGCGTGGTCAAGCAGGACCCGCTCGCTCTTGTTGCCTGCTCGCAAACCGCTCGGTGGCCGGCCTGATCTGAGCAGCCTGCTCGCCTGCACAGAAACCAAAGAACAGAAGAGCACAGGCAAACACAAGATCCGAAATCTCCAACAAAGATCACAAAAAAACAAGAGATTTGATCCAAAAGCCGGAGACGACGGGAGATTTGGGACTCCCTTTTCCCAACGAAAATCACCGCCACCATTTGATGTTCTTTACCCTCTAAACAAAGCAAACCCTAAAATTGGAGAAAAAATAAAAACGAAAATAAAGAAGTGAAAGAGGGGAGGATGGCGCCATCCTCTATATATGGTCCTTATTTTTCATCCCTATTTTTTTTCCCCGATACATATGAGCCAAAACCATTAACCCTAGGGCTATTTTGGTGACTCGGTTAATTTTTGATCCGACGGCCACCGCACCCTCATCTGCGCCTTGCTTCAATCCCCGGATGCCGCCATACGCGCCGTCCTTCCGTCCTTCGAACGTCCCCGGGTTTTGAGGCCCAAACCCGTGAAACCCGCCGATGGTTTTGAGGCTCAAACCACCAAACCCGCACCCGTGGTTTTGAGGCCCAAACCCACGGAACCAGGAGGCCGATGGTTTTGAGGACAAACCACCAAACCTCCTCGGCGTGTGTCATCGCCGCCTTGACCGCCCGAGTCGCCAAGTCATCCGAGCCCTGTTCTCCGGCGCCGGCAGCGTCTTGACCCGCCGACACGTCCCGCCGTCCTCTTGCATCCGTCGATGACCCGATGTCACCACCATGGCTAGCCTTCGGCGATCCGGTCCCTCGGTCCAAGCCTCACGTCCCGTCCCTTCACCTCCGCGGTCCGTCGGCCCGCACGTCCTCTGGCCCCTTCACCTCGCCCGTTTCCTACCATCTCCGAGCTCCACACGCTCTAACACGAACCAAGCGACGTCTTCGACACACTCCACGTGTCGGTGAACATCTCCGAAGCATAAAGAATAAAAGAAAATAGAATTAAAATGTTGACCGTTGACCGCAACTCAATCACAAAACTAAACACATGTGACCTAAATCAACCATGTGTTCGCACATTGAGAGCTCAGTCAAGCCTAACATTGCTTTGTTGCGGCAGTGGGGCGTTCCAGGTATTGCAAAGCTGTGCTCAGACAACCCGAGGGTGCTTACCTTCAACCTGGAACGCTTGAAGGAGTGTTTGATGCGGGCGGAAGAACTTGGGGTGCCTCCTACTTCCCGGATGTTCAGGCACGCGGTGGCTACCGTCGCCTGTATGTCCAAAGTGAAGGTTGCTGCCAAACTTGAGTTCTTTAAGAGGACTCTTGGCTGTTCTCATTCTGAGATTTCCACTGCGGTGTCCAAGATGACAAGAATATTAAAATTTTCTGACAAAATTCTTCTCCGCAAGATTGAGTTCCTGATCAATGAGGCTGCGATGGAGTCACGGTATATTGTGCAAAGGCCTCATCTGCTCGCATACAGCTTGGAGAAGCGGATAGTGCCCAGGCATTACGTCATGAAGCTCCTGCAGGAAAAGGGATTGCTGGATAATATTAGCTTTATCACATTTGTTCAATGGGGAGAGGAGACTTTCAAATCGAAGATCATTGACCATCACAAGGACTCAGTTCATGGCCTTGCAAATACTTATGCTGCAGCTCGTGCTGGCATTGTGCCCTATCCTGCTCGCATACAGTTTGGAGAAGCGGTTAGTGCCCCGGCATCATGTCATGAAAGTGCTGCAGGAAAAGGGATTGCTGGATAGCGAAATGAACCTTTTCCAGTTAGTGCATTATACAGAAGAGGCTTTCAAATCAAAGTTCATCGACTGTCACAAGGACTCTGTTCCTGGCCTTGCAGATGCCTATGCTGCAGCTAGTGCTATTATTGTGTCCTCTAGAGTGTAATTTAAACATCTCATTCTGTGGGTTACGTGGATGTTTGAACTGTAACTCATGCTCATTAGAGGCTGTCCACTGTGCAAGTTTTCTCAATTCTGATTTCTGCAATATAACCAGTAGTGATCACTGATTGGCCATATTCTATGGTTAAGTTACAACTATTACAGAAGGAGTTCTGTTTGGCTTATTCTGGATACTTAAAGCACTTTTTGTTGGTTTCATCTTCTACCTAGCACATGGCTCTTAACTTTGTTTTCTTCTGTGAGTAAGTCCTTGCTGTATGGAGCTCTTCATGGTTGATTTCACTGTCTATGGACGGGACGGATTTCTGATGACTGTTTAGCCAATATTGAGATTATTCTACATAGTTTTCTTGAAGCTGATTTGGTACTCAATTGGGAGATGTGTCATTTTCTGGTTCAAGTGGGTATTGTGCTTGGTCATTTGGTTTCCTCACGAGGAGTTGAGGTGGATAAAGCCAAAGCTGAGGAGATTGGTTGCTTGCCTCCACCGGTGAATGTGGGAATGTTTGTAATGGAATGAATTACTAACACCTGAAAATAAATTTCAAAGTTCTATGGGTGGCGGCTTCATATGAGAGAGTAGTAATTCATTTTGTTTTCCACAGAATATATGAAACTACTGCTTTTGTACTGGCACAAGCTGGCATCTTGATTTGGCTGCCTGCAATTAAGGTAATTGATCTCATATATAGAGAACTTGCCTCTTCTGGAAGAAAGCCTATCAAATAAGGGAGACAATTGTTCTTAAATCTAAGTCTCAAACTTATTTGTTGCTACCATTTTTTTTTGTTTAGTTTTCCATTGGGCTCTACCTCAGAGAGAGTGATTTCAGTGAGTTACTGCATACCTGGGTGCAGTTGCTAAATGATTTCTTCAGTACACCAACTGCAATTTATGACCATCAATCTGCATAGCTGTGTTGCTCCTTCTCCTATAAGAAACACATCCCATGATTTTTTATTAGGAAATTAAATATAAATCTTATGTTCTCTTCTGCTATATGCTGATATATGATTTCTGCAAAATCCAGAGACCCATAGAATGATGCTGATGGTTCTTCCATATTTCATAGGTTTCTGATGGCCTCAGCTATGGTGAGGTTTCAATCTTAGATATCATATACATTTCTGTTTAGATTTGATTAGCAAAGTTACCTTTCTTTCATTTGCAGTTAATGTGTATACCCTGTAAGCATGCAGATGTGTGCAACTTAGGTTCCAACAAGACGCGGGAACACAAGTCTATTATTGTGCAGAAGCATAGCTTGCTTCTATTTGCCCTACCAAAATCGTGACATCCATATGTAGTTATCTATTTACCTAAAAATTTTACTCTCTTGATGCCATTCAGATTTTGAACATAATTAGAATTATTGGAAACCTCATAACAGTAAACAAGGTATATTAATCAGACAGATGGTTGTCACGTGACAGCGAAAACAATGCCCTCAGCTCCCTTGCCTGCCAAGAATAGCATCTGCATCATCTATGTCTTTAGCTAAGGTATCACATCTGATTCGATTAAATAAGCTTGATTTGGTTTTAGTTTTTCAAATGTGCTTTCTGATTTGTCATCAGAGCATTATGATTTTGAGTTCTTGATTGACAAATCTGCTTCTTTTAGGTTCAATTACACGAGCAAATCAGTGGCCTGCTGCCATGCCTATGCATCCTTCAGTTTTACTCTTTGTCTAGGTCCAAGGTGCCCTGGACGTAGCGCAGCAGCCGCTTGACCGCCGTCCAGTGATCCGCCCTTGGGTCCTCGAGGAAGCGGCTCACGTACCCGACCGCGAACGCAATATCCGGCCGGGTGTGAGTCAGCCATCTCAGGCCGCCGACGATGCTGCGGTAGAGCGTCGCGTCCACCCGCTCCGCCGTGCTGTTCTTGGACAGCTTGAGCCGCTCCTCCATCGGCGTTGCCATGGGCTTGCAGCCCGCCAGCCTCGCCCTCTCCAGCAGCTTGAGCGCATAGGCGCGCTGGCCTAGCGTCACCTTCTCCTTCCCCCGCTTCACCTCGATGCCGAGGTAATAGGACAGAGCGCCGAGGTCGCTCATCTTGAATCGCGCCGCCATCTCCTCCTTGAAAGCGCTGATGTCCCTCGGCCGTGCTCCGGTGACGATTAGATCGTCGACGTACACCCCGACGATGAGCAGCTCCTTCCCTCGTTGTCGGGTGTACAGCGCGTGCTCGTCAAGACACCGCGTGAACCCAAGCTCCGCCATGGTGGCGTCGAGCTTGGCGTTCCACGCCCTGGGAGCCTGCCGCAGCCCGTAGAGTGCCTTGCGCAGGCGAAGCACCTTCTTCTCCGCGCCCGGCTCTACAAAGCTCGGCGCTTGCCGCACGTAGACTTCCTCTGCCAAGTCGCCGTTCAAGAACACGGACTTGACATCAAGGTGATGCACCGGCCAGTCCTTCGCCGCCGCGAGCGCGAGCAAGAGCCGCGGACTCCATGCGCGCCACGGGGCAAATACTTCTCGAAATCGATGCCCTGCCATTTGCACGAACCCTTCGGCCACGAGCCGCGCCTTGTGCTTCACAATTTCGCGCTCGTTCTTCTTCACCTTGAAGACCCATTTGAGCCCGATCGGCCGGCATCCCGCCGGCGGATCGACCAGCTCCCAGGTCCGATTGGCCTCAATCGACTGCATCTCCTCCCGCATTGCCGTCCGCCACGCCGCGTCACGCTCAGCGACCGCATATGTGGCCGGCTCTTCCGCGGACATGAGCAGCAACTCGTGGTCGTCGTCGAGTAGGCGCGCCGCCAGGCCCGGCGCCTCTGCTTCCCCGATCACGTTGTCCATCCGGCGGAAACGGACTGCCTCCCCGTCGTGGAAGGCATCGACGTACTCTGTCACGTCGCTGGGGGGAGTGGCGAACTCCACCTCCCCGTGTCGCCACCGGTGTCCCACGTTCGCAAAGCGAGGGGAGCCCGCCGGAGAGCTCGGGCCGCCACGCCCGGGACTCGGCGGCTCCACCGCCTCTGCCGCAGTTTCTTTGTGGTCGCTTTCGATGATGCCTTGCCGGTGCTCGATCACCAGCTGTTCGACGACGAAATCGCTGGACTTCTCTGCATCCTCCGCCGCCGCTGTGTCCCAACTCCATGCCGCCTCGTCGAAGACGGCGTCCCGGACACCACGACCTTCCCCGAGCTGGATCGTAGAGGCGATAGGCCTTCGCCCCTTCCTCGTACCCGGGAACACCATCTTGGTGCTCCGTCCTCCGGCTTGCTCGGCGCCGGCTTGGCGTTCTTCACGTGCCCGACGCAGCCGAAGGTCCGCAGGTGTTCGACGTTTGGCTTGCGCCCGTGCCACGCCTCGTAAGGCGTCATCCCCTTCACCGCCTTGGTCGGGGATCGGTTGAGGCGTGAGGCGGCCGTGGTGACCGCCTCTCCCGAACGCCCGCCGCGACGCGTTCTTCGCCTTCATCATCGGCGGGCCATCCCAACGATGGTTTGGTTCCGCCGGCTCGACCACGCCATTCTGGCGTGGCGTGTAATGCGGCGCCGTTAGGTGGCGTGTCACCCTCCTCGGGCGCGAGAGCTGGCGAACTCGACCGCCGTGAACTCGCCGCCCACGATCCGTGCGCTAAAGACGCCGCAGGCGTTGTTCGGAGTCCGCGCCCGCGCGCCTTGAAGCGCTTGATGGCCTCCGCCGCCTCGTCGCCGGACGACAAGAGCTGCGACCACATCATCCCGCTGCGATCGTTGACGAGGAGGAGGAAGTAGCGCCGCCCGCCATGCGTTGCGGAGTGATGGGTCCGCAGAGGTCGCCGTGGGCCGGAGCATCTCCTTCGCCCGGTACTTGGCCACCGAGGGAACGGCGGCCGCCCGCTGCCCGGCCAGCAGTTGTCGCACAACTTCGCTGCGTGCTTTCGATCCTGGCAGCCCGCTCACCATCTTGCTCAGCGCCAAAGCGCCTCGGGCTCGGTGGCGAACCCCGCCATGCCACGCCCATGGCTCCTCCGTGCACGCCGCCGCGCGAGGCACACCGGCTGCTCCACCTTTAGATCAAGCAGATAAAGCCGGTTCCGTGAGCGCGTTACCTTGGCAAGAAGACGCTGCTCACGATCGCGAATCCGCAGCACGCCGGACTTGATCAGCACCTCCGACCCGCTCATCCAACCGGTGGCCGAGATCGGCGATGCTCGCGACGCGCGGAGGGATGAAATAGACGTCTTGGCGCGCCGGTGCTCGCCGTTCGCGGCACCGAACACGACG
Source organism: Hyparrhenia diplandra (assembly GCA_015847255.1). NCBI lineage: Eukaryota > Viridiplantae > Streptophyta > Magnoliopsida > Poales > Poaceae > Hyparrhenia > Hyparrhenia diplandra. The sequence continues at coordinate 75,779 of JADLZK010002500.1, forward strand.
GTGCCCCCGCCGCGGATGGCCACCCCGAGCCGTTGCCGAACTTGACCGATCCGGTCTTGTCCTCGTCGAGGTCGGAGAAGAACGCCCTGTTCCCGGTCATGTGGTTGCTGGCGCCGGAGTCCAGGTACCACCTCTGCTCCTTCTCGTCGCCGACCGCTCCCAACAGCACCTTGGGCTCGACGATGTCGACGGTCTGCACGGCAGTGACCTGCCCCGCTCCCGCCTCCTCTGCCTCTCCCTCCTGGAGAGCGCAGTACTCTGCCATGAGCAGAGCGCGTTCGTCGTCGTCATCGTCATCCTGAGCCAGGTGGGCCTCCTCTGGCTTCTTCTCCTTCTTCAGTGGGCACTCCTTGGCCCAGTGCCCGGACTTGCCACACTTGCGGCAGCCGTCGGGGTCGAAGCCCTTCTTCTTCCCCTTGCCAGGCGGCTTGCCTGACTTCTTCCCGCCACCGCCGCCGCCGCTCTTGCCGCGGCCGGAGGAGCTCTGCCCGGTGCGCTGCTTCATGCGCGCGCTCCACTCCTCGGTGAGCAACAGCTTGCCGCTGTCGTCCTTCTTCTCCTTGAGCTGCGCGCTGGTCCGCCCCTCCGACAGACGGAGGCGACCCACGACGTCCTCGACAGAGACGGTGTCCAGGTCCACCGTGGCCTCGATGGTGAGAGCCATCGCGGCGTACTTGGGCGGACACGCACAGAGCAGCTTGGAGACGACGTCCTCGTCCTCCATCTTCTTCCCGAGGGAGGCCATCTGACTGACCAGGCCCTCAAGACGGAGTGCGAAGTCTTCCACGCCCTCGCCGGCGCGGAACTTGGCGTCGTTGAACTCCTTCCGCAGCTGCTGGATCCTTGCCTTCTTGGCGCGGTCCGAGCCGACGCGGAAGGACTCCAGCATCACCCACGCCTCGTGCGCCATCTACTTCCGCCCAATCGACTCGTGGAACTCCGACGGCGTGGATGAAAGCAGGGCATCCATGGCGGACACCTGCTCATCCTCGTCGCCGACGCCCTCGGTCATCACCTTCCAGAGATGGCGAGCCTTGAGCTTCCACTGCATGAGCACCGCCCACTCGCCGTAGTTGGTGCGGGTGAGCTGCGGCCAGTCCCGCGAGCTCATCTCCCTCACCGTCCTCACCACGACCTCCCGGTGCACCTCTGCGCCACCAGCGCCATCACCAGCGCCCTCAGCCGACTTCCCGCCGGCTCTGGTCTCAGTGTCGTTCGCCATCGCTCCGCCGGTGGGCTAGGAACGACGGTGTACGGCTCCGATACCACTTGTTGGCTTCCAGCCACCTGCAGTAGGTAATCCACCTGCCTCCTGCTCTCCCCCTTGCCACTGACCCGAGGTAGAAGATGAGCAGTGAGCTCAACACACACACACGACACCGGCTGGAGCAGTGGCTCAGCCTGAACTCTGAATGTGCAGGAATGAACTGATTTGCATTGCAATTGAGTGCTCCTATATATACAAGCTACATGTACCAACTATGGTACTCTGCATGGCTGTGTACAGCCCTCAACTACTCCTAGTACAGCTGAAATCATCCAAGTATGGATGATGTACTTCTACCTACTCTAGGGTACAATGTGTGACATGAGCCACACTTCTACATGGCTGTTGAGGCCATCTTCATGGCTGTAGCCATGACTGCTGCTGCTGCAATGTGATGGATAGCACAAGCTAATCCTAGTCATGCCTAATCATGCAGCAAACCAACAAGCAATCAGCAGATTATATCTTACATTCTCCATCCCAGCAAAGGTGGCAGAAGCTGTGAGTTCAATTGTGCAGAATGATCCCAAGAGTCAGCAACTTGGTATGGAATCCAATGGACTGGACCCACTGCTGTCAAACTTCAAACTGGATCCAAGTACAAATGCACAGCCTTTGGAGCCATGTCCTGTCTGTATCACTCAGTATCATATGGAGTATAATCCTTTGCAGAAACTTTACAGTTAATTTGCACACAGTAGCTTCTGTTGCTCACTTGCTCATAATAACAAAACTTTATACAACTGTTTTGCAGCTCTGATTCATTAAAACCATCGTGGATTTTCTACATTTTGCCTGGGAAATGGCTACACCTGGATTGAAGGATGCTCTTAGTTCCTAGTACTTCCTATGATGCCAGGCTTCAGTGCTATGTCGAATGATAATAGTACTCCCAGAATTCTGTAAGATTAGTTTACGGCTAGGTTATTTATCTCAATTCTTAAACCTGGTGCGCTGGACAGTAGAGTTGGGCTAAATGAAGTGATGTGTAAGGGGCTTTGGGTACCAAAATTATTCCTAGAATCCTAATGGACCCTAAGAACAAACCTCTGCATACCAACAGAATCATACTACCATATCGTGATAGTAGTTCATGTGATATTGCAATTTCTGTGCTATAATGGTAGTGTTGGTTTGAAGGCCGTTTTATTTAGCTGTAGTCTATTTTGCTGAACTTCAACCCAGTTGTATTGGCTGAAACTTATTCTGGCAGAATTATTCAGCTGCAATGTGAATGACGTGATTTTCTTGTAACGTTTCAGGAAAGCTCTGAATCTCATACCAACTGCACAAGCGGTCTCCTTGGGTTGGCACAGGACAAGACATCTGGTGACACTCTAACCTGCCCAAGACAAGCTGAAAGACGTTCTCTAGCGGCTAGCGCCGAAGGGATCAGTGCAATGGACACTGACGGTCTTCATGCTGCTCACGACTTGCTATGGAAGGAGTGCTACAACGAGCTGTCGTCCCTCAGCGAGAAGGACATCACCATGCTTCCTGCGTTCCAGGAGAGGACACGCCTCGGCAGCTGCCACCGGATGTCAGTATCACAGGGAATATGTTTGACAGTTTGAATATCCCCCTTCGCCCGTTGGCAGTTGCATGACCTGCTCAGGAAGATGATTCTGGTTCTTGCGGTGGGAAGAAGGATCCACTGTTGCTGCTCGGTGCTGAACTGTCGTCAAATCTGAATTCGTATTCTTTAGGCTTAGTGGTGGGCAGTGTGGAAGGCTGAAAGAGGCCTTTCTTTTGTACCGTACAAATTCTACGCGATCGTGTACCAGTCGTGTTCTGAATCAGAATTCCGATGATACAATTGCATTTCGGTTCAGAGATTGCTGTGTGACCGGATGAGATGTTTGTCTCTGATTCTCGTGTTTAAAGCAACTTGAGATTCTCATGCACGAGTGCTTGATGCTCTGTACATGATTAATTACAGTGTGGATTGTGGAAAATGGAAGACGCTGCATCTGCTTGAGCTGCGCCTCAATTTGAAAAGTTTAAACAAGCTGTACGATTAGGGGTCAGAAACATTAACGAAAGTTAATACTCAGATATTATTGCTTGTATAGAGCTCGTTAGCCCTGACCCCTAATAATATCAGCCGACCCAAGGGGCCAAGCCATCTGCGCGTTCGGTGGCCCAGTAAGCGGACAATACTCGCAGCCCAGTTGCGCAGCTCCGCCTCCGCCCGTCCCTTCTTCTTCCCCTGGTCAGGTCCGCATCGCCTCTCGCCGGGCAGCTGCCGGCCGATCCTGCGCCGCTGCCATGCTGCGCCTTCGAAATAGCCTCTTCCCTCTGCTCCGCGCCGCCTCACCGCTACCCTCCCCCATCCACCGCCGCGCGTGCCGCCTCCTCTCCACCTCCACTGCCAACGCCTCCGCGCCCTTCTCCCTCGAGGACTACCTCGTCGCGTCCTGCGGCCTCGCCCCAGCCCAAGCCCGTGAGGTGTCTAAGAAGGCGTCAAGCGAGTTATTATCCAGAGGATACAGATCACTGGAGGAGCTCTCCTATCCCCGCCTCAACTCCGCCTCCAACCCTGATGCTATCCTCGCCCTGCTCACCGGCGCCGGCCTCTCCCGCCAAGACATCGCCGCCGTCGTCTCCGCGGACCCACTGATCCTCCGCGCCTCCGCTGAGAAAATCGCCCCACGCCTTCTTGCTCTACGCAACCGTGTCGGTCTGTCTACTCCCCAGATAGCTAGCTTCCTCTTAGTGGGCTCACGCGCTCTCCGCGGGGGCGACGTCATTTCAAAGCTCGTTTGAGCTGGTCCTGGTGGCCTCAAAGGCGTGCAATGGCCTCTTCAGTGCAAGCCTTGAGAGGAGAATCAAGCCTAACATAGCTTTGTTTCATCAATGGGGTGTTCAAGACATTGGTAAGGTGTGTTTACGCCGCCCAATGGTGCTTACCTTCGAACGCGATCGCGTGAAGGAAATTTTGCTGCGGGCAGAAGAACTTGGGGTGCCTGCCGCATCACCGTTGTTCAGGCAAGCAGTGGCAATGGTCAGCTGTGTTTCCCGTGAGGAGGTTGCTGCTAAGTTTGAGTTCTTTAAGAGGACTCTTGGTTGTTGTGAATCTGAAGTTTCCCTTGCAGTCTCCAAGATGCCACAAATACTAGCATTATCTGATGGGACTCTTCTTCGCAAGATTGATTTCCTGATCAATGAGGCTGGGATAGAGCCACAGTATATTATGCGACGGCCTGTCCTGCTCGCATACAGCTTGGAGAAGCGGTTAGTGCCCCGGCATCATGTCATGAAAGTGCTGCAGGAAAAGGGATTGCTGAATAGCGATATGAACCTTTCACAATTAGTGTGTTATCATACAGAAGAGGCTTTCAAATCAAAGTTCATCGACTGTTACAAGGACTCTGTTCCTGGCCTTGCAGATGCCTATGCTGCAGCTAGTGCTAGGATTGTGCCCTCTGGAGTGTAATATAAACATCTCATTCTGTGGGTTAGGTGGATGGTGGAACTGCAACTTATGCTCATTAGCGGCTGTCCACTGTGCAGGTTTTTTCTCAATTCTGATTTCTTCAATATAACCAGTAGTCATCACTGATTGACCATAGTCCATGCTTAAGTTACAACTATTATGGAAGGAGCTGTGTTTGGCTTATTCTGGATACTTAATGCACATTTTGTTGGTTTCATCTTCTGACTAGCACCTGAAAATTATCCTTAACTTCAATTTCTTATGTGGATAAGTCTTTGCCTGAGCAGTATTTGTAACAGAATGAGATACTAAAACCTGAAAATAAATTGTAAGCTCTATGAGAGACGGCTGCTTATATGATATAAAGTCCCTCTTCTGAAAGTAGCCTCAAACTTGTTTATTACCATTGTGTTTAGTTTTGTTATTCTAAGTAGGAGTTTCTCACGGAATATTTCTACTTTAATGCCTTTGCATGATAGTAGGACGCATGGTACTATTTATAGGTTTAGCAGCTCATATGATGGGTTTACGCTATCATCAAAACTTCACTAATTTATAAGGTTATAATCAGCTCATATGATGGGTTTGCACCATCTACAAAAGTTCATTCTGTTTTGAGCTGCTGCTGAAAATCCAGATCCCTTGAGAACCTGTGTGATCGATTGCCAAACTATGCTGGTCTGGCTGCTGCGATTGCTTTGGAAATTTGACGTGTTGCCTACCTGAACAATCTGAACCATGTGCATGTACACTGCTAATTAGTTGCCTCCGCCTATGTATGTTGGTTCATATCGGCTTGAAAAATTGCACGAGTTAGAATTACAATGCAAGAGCAGCAAAATGTGGTGTGGTGCATCATGATTTTGTGTGAAGGGTGGAGTGGCAAGTAAACCAAAGACTCACCCTATTAAAACAGCTTATAGCTATAATACATATGTCACAGCAAAAGAAGGATATGTACAGCATAAACAAGGGGCTAATATACAAAACAAGTACAAGATTTATCTGTCGACAATGTACTTCTGCCACCAGTAGAAGGGGCTAATATACAAAAAAACAATATACAAAACAAGTACAAAGATTTATCTGTCAACAATGTACTTCTGCCACCAGTAGAAGACTGAAACTGCCGAAAAGATTGCTCTTTATATGTAACAATCGTATGTGACCAACTCTTTTGCAGGAGTATTCCAACATACATCAAGAATCAAGGTGTTCCCCTGAAGATCATTCTCATGAAAGAATAGATGTGACCTATATCTTCATGATGATCTCTGAATTTGTCCATGCACCAACAACGGTGCTCCAGATATTGTGGTTCGTACCAGCATAATTGGTATGACCTATACATAAGAGTATACAGGACTGGTTAAAATGTCATTGAATACGGTTAGAACATAATTTAAGGGGCAGGAAATGAATTAAGAAACATAACTTATAAATGGAAGTGTCATGGACTACAGGTGCTGCATATCCCTCTGTGGTGGAGTCTAATGGGTAATAGTGAGTGTTATTTGGAAATTTGATGTAATGTTGCGTGCGGTACAATGACAAAACTGATATAACGGGGTAATAAACACCATAATTTTCTCACAATGTTATGCAATGGATAAGGGATCCATCCCTGGTATTCAAAAAAAAAAAAAAAAAAAAAAAAAAAACAGAGTGGGGGTGGGGTTGTGTGGGTTTGGAGGGGTTTGCATGGTTTGGCTACTTGCAATGTCATTCTTTAGACTCTATAGTATTTGGTGAGTAAATTTTTCTGGGTTCAAATTGTTTCTTTTTCTTCAAAAGAAAATCACATTGATACTGGAACTCCGTTTGTTAAGTGTTGATTTCAAAACGGAAAAAAACATTCGGGAGCAGTACAAATTTTGATTTAACATGCTCTGCACAGATGCTGGATGAAGAACAAATGAGGATTGCCTAAGGTTACTCTAAGACTCGGGAAAAAAAACAGCATCCCATCTCATGTCATTTGCAAAATCTTATTTGACAGAAAAGAGAAGAACCATAGATTGTGCTGGCAGTGCACAACCTTTTCTTTGGTACCCTCATCAGGCAAACAAATATGTCTGTTCTTCGAATGTATAAGCTCATGAGCTATCAGTTACTCTCTACATCCCAAATTATAGGTTGTTTTGGCTTTCTAGGTACATAGTATTTGCTATGGTATGATACAAGGTAAAAACTATGTATCTAGAAAAGCCAAAACAAAAAGTAAGTAAAAGATCGCAACTGCTAATTATTATCACCAACCTCTACATACAATACAAGAAATACCTCTGTATGAACATGAGGTCAGTAGCAACAGCAACACCTTTAGTTGCCATATCAACAGTTTAGCTGAGTCCAAGTTCTTTCTTCAGCTTCTCGAGAGCAGCCTCTATTTCAGAAAGACCATCATCAAAGCTGTCCGTTGATGTCTTGTCGTCCTTGCCATTTTTCGCCTGCTGTCCAAACTGTGTGTACGGGTCATTTCCGGTGACATCCTCAGGTCTGGATTCATCAATCTTCAATTCATTTTCCAGAAATTCTACAAATTCCTCGCCAATTGCCTGATTGAGCAGAACGCGATGAGGGGCTAGTAGCTGGTCTTATGGTGCTATATTGCTGTATGGAAATTCTTAATAGTGATACAAACTCACAATAATCGATATAGTTGAAATGTTCGATAAAGATAACTTACAGCTAACTCTTCCCAAAGGCTTTTAGGTTCCTGATTCGAATTCAATCCAGCTTCCCAGTTCTGGAATTCTGCTTGCAGATCTTTAAGGAAATCCGCTGCAAAAGCACAATCACTATGGTCTTAAAGTCACATTAGAGGTGAAGGCATTTTGGTGAACCTTATATCTCCACATGACAATCACTAAGGTTTCAAATTTCGAGTAGAACAATGGACCCCTTTGGTCACATCAACGATCAACCATATGTTACTGACAGCAAGGAGAGAATTCAGTACCAAATCCATAGAACGGCTCTTCTGCAGCAGCTGATTTGCTGTCTCTGGAGCTGGAGGACCAAGACGAATCTGAACTGCTGCTCGCGTACTTGGATCGAGACTCCGAGTTCATCAGAGTGTTGTAAGCGTGCTTGATCCGCAGAAACTTCTCCTGAGCATCGGGCTGCGTTGGCAACAACATCCACGAGGCTGGCGGTGAGCAGAGTCATCCATCCCCAACGTCCCAAAACAATCCCGTAGAGATCAAACAGAAAAGCGAATGAGAAGAGGCGAGCAAACAGCAGGGGTTCGGTCGCCACACGCACCTCCTTGTTGACGTCAGGGTGGTACTTGAGCGCGAGGCGCCGGTACGCGCGCTTGATCTCCTTGGGCGCCGCCGACGGAGACACGCCGAGCACCTCGTACGGGGACTCCCTCCGCCCGCCGCTGCCGCCACGTGCGCGCGCTCTCACGCTCGCACGCCGCCAGCGAGGCGCCGGGCTGCGGCAGGAGAGGCGCGCTGAGGGGCCCGGGCTGGCGGCGGCGGCGACAGCTATACTGACGAAGGGAGGAGCCGCGACGCGGCCGCGGGAGGCGGCGAGTAGCAGGGGCGGACACGGGGCGGGGGCCTGCAGCTGTAGCGCCATGGCGCACCAGCGAGGCACAGGAGATAGGAATCCAGATCGAGCGGCATGGAAGGCCATGTGAGAATCGACACGTTTGGTGGCCCAGTAAGCGGACAATACGGCCTTCTTTCAGCCCAGTTAGGCAGCTCCGCTCGCTTCCGTCCCAAGTCGCCCTCGCATCGCCGCCGCTCGCCGGCAGTGACGCGCAAAGGCATAGCCCGACCGACGGCCCCTCCACGGCTGGTGGTCGATCCTGCGCCGCCGCCATGCTGCGCCTTCGAAATAGCCTCTTCCCGCTGCTCCGCGCCGCCTCACCGCTACCCTCCCCTTCCACCGCCGCCCGTGCCGCCTCTTCTCCACCTCCACCGTCATCGCCCCCGCGGCCTTCTCCCTCGAGGACTACCTCATCGCGTCCTGCGGCCTCGCCCCAACCCAAGCCCGCGAGGTGTCCAAGAAGGCGTCCCGCCCACATATTATCCAAAGGATCCAGGAGACCACTGGAGCTTTCCTATTCCCGCCTCAACTCCGCCTCCAACCCCGATGCTATCCTCGCCCTGCTCTCCGGCGCCGGCCTCTCGCGCGCCGACATCGCTGCCGTCGTCTCCGCGGACCCGCTGCTCCTCCGCGCTTCGGTGAAGAACACCGCCCCACGCCTTCTTGGTCTCCGCGACCGTATCGGTCTTTCTGCACCCCAAATCGCTCGTTTCCTCCTGGTCGGCTCACGCGCTCTCCGCGAGGGCGACGTCGTTTCAAAGCTCGAGTTCTTCATCTCCTTCTACGGTTCGTTTGATCGGGTCCTGCTGGCCGCAAAGCGGTGCGACAGCCTCCTCGGCATGGGGATTGAGAGCTCAGTCAAGCCTAACATTGCTTTGTTGCGTCAGTGGGGTGTTCAAGATATTACTCAGCTGTGTTCAAACAACCCGCGTGTGCTTACCTTCAACCTGGAACGCTTGAAGGAGTGTTTGATGCGGGCGGAAGAACTTGGGGTGCCTCGTACTTCCCGGATGTTCAGGCACGCGGTGGTTACCGTCACCCGAATGTCCAAAGTGAAGGTTGCTGCCAAACTTGAGTTCTTTAAGAGGACTCTTGGTTGTTCTCATTCTGAGATTTCCACTGCGGTGTCCAAGATGACAGGAATATTAAAATTTTCTGACAAAATTCTTCTCCGAAAGATTGAGTTCCTGATCAATGAGGCTGCGATGGAGTCACAGTATATTGCGCAAAGGCCTCATCTGCTCGCATACAGCTTGGAGAAGCGGATAGTGCCCAGGCATTACGTCATGAAGGTCCTGCAGGAAAAGGGATTGCTGGATAATATTAGCTTTGTCACATTGGTTCAATGGGGAGAGGAGAAGTTCAAATCGAAGATCATTGACCATCACAAGGACTCAGTTCATGGCCTTGCAGATACCTATGCTGCAGCTCGTGCTGGCATTGTGCCGTCTAGAATCTAATTTTATCATCTTATTTTGTGTTTTGGGTGAATGGTGGAACTGCAACTCATGCTCATTAGTGGCTGTTTCTGATTTTTTTCTGTAGTAGAAGCATTAGTGATCTCTGACTGTTCATAGTCCACGTTTAAGTTTGTGTTATTCTGTGTTGTTGTTGTTTTCCTTTTTTCAGTTTTTGACAAGAAACATGATTTTATTTCAACCGCAACGAGATGTTGTCAAGTTTACATAGTTGATAGGAGCTGCTTGTAGTGCGTCTATCATGGGGATGTGTTTTGGTGTCACATGTGGATATGTTGCTACAAATGCCTGTTTTGCAAGTAGGTGTGCCGTCTGATTGAGGCTTCTTGGTATCTGTTGCTTGTTGTTGATGAACTCCAAGCCGAAATCTTTACTGTTGATGTATGTCACAATTTCTTGACTGTCTGATAAGAAATTCATTGTTTGCAAATGCGGCCTGGAAGTGACCGAGGCAGCTAGGGCTAGAGCCGCTGCCTCTGCCATCTGAACTGAAGTAGTGTTCCCTATTGATCCCTGTATGTATGTGTTTTGGATTGGCTGGTGGTGAGTATTGATTTTGATTATGAGTACTCCCAGTCTCGCCTTTGCTGGTGAAGATCGGTCGATGACGGGAGATGTAGAAGCGTGTGTACCATTTTGGACCTGGAATGAGTGCTGGAAAGAACACCCTGTATAGTGTTGCTGCAGCGTCAGCTGATCTCTGTATGTTGCTGCGTAACTGCGTTTGTGATTCCATCAATTGGCTGCAACAATGTGTGCTCTACAGCATGTTGGACTTGTTGTTGTTGAATCTCATGTCATTTCTAGCTTTCCAATATACCTCAGATTAGTTATAATTATTTTGAAGGTGTCATTAGTATTCTGCCTAGCACATAGCTGAAGAGTATCCTTAACTTACTTTTTCTTTATTATTA
>JADLZK010002501.1:0-23199 GCA_015847255.1 Hyparrhenia diplandra
CATCCAGCTCTGTGGTTGTGCCACCACTATCACCAACACCAAAATCTGCCTCCACATCGATCCAACCATCCATCTCGCCAAACATGTCACCACCACTGGCACTATTACTGGTGGCAGCTGCAGTCGTTGCACCAGTGGTTGAAGCAAAAAAAGATTGTCCAAAGGATCCGTGCTAGAGTTAACAGCTGAAGCACAGGAGTAGGCATTGAAGCTGGTGCTGGCGGCCGCATAAATCTGGAAGGTTTAGCCGCGCCAGTTCTTTGGAAACCACTGAATCTAGCATCAGCACTCTGGTAGCTCCCAAATCCAGCTGCGGCACTGGAACTCACAACCTGGAAGGCTCCAAATCCCTGATCTGCCTTGACCGATTTGGCCTGCTTCGCCGCGTTCATGGACCCAGGCTTTGCGGCAAAGGGATCTATTGAGCCAAATTGATCCTTCTTCTGCCCCATCGGCTGTGCCGCAGCCGTCGCGGCCATGCCCGTGGGCTTCATCGGCCGGCCAACAACGCCGTATCCACCGGAGCCCATCGGCGTTCCCGTAGTTTTCGAGAAGGGAGAGCTGTTAGCGTTGGCATTGGGGTTCGCACTGGCAGACCTGGATGCCTATGGCGTGGCTGCAGTGGATCTAAGCAGCGCGTTGGACTGAGCGCGAGAGGAGCCGAGGAGGTCGCTGAAGAGGCCGGGATTCTTGTTGGCCTGCGGCTGCGGGATACCGAGCCCAGAGGAGAGCGCGGCGGCGGGGGGCCCAGGTGGCCGGGGGCAAATGACGGGGTTGGGCGACGGCAGGCTGGAGTGGCAGGGGTTGGGGCAGCGGCGGGGCCCTGGCGGCCGGGACGACGGTTGGGGAGCGGGGTGGGGTTCGGTTCGCCCGGGAGGGGCTGGGGAGCGGGGCGGGCGTTTCGTTTCGCCGGGGGATGGGGAGCGGGGCGAGGACGATATCGTTTGGGGCGTTTTTAGTGGATAGGATAGATACCTGACCTATTTGCAAGTGATATTTAAAACCAATTAACTTATAAATGTTGTATTAACATATTTTAGAGCTGTTACCTTGTTAAGTAATAAAAAGGACCTTTAATATTAACAAACTGCAACTCGTAATTGAGTTCCATAGTCCAAATTGAACGCCAGCGGCCATTGCTGAATGACACAATATTATTCAACGTAATTGACACAACGTTGTGGCCTTCATGAGACGATAAACGATTAAAAGATCAAATCTTTTTTGGAACATGCTTAACAGCTCTGTTGAGAGTCTTGAGACTATCCTCACAATAATTCCTCTGATAGAGAAATAAAATGAATAGGCAGGCATTAAACATGTCATGCTTAAAGTTCTGTTGAGATTGTAGCGATCAAAGTGGTGAGCCACCTATCAAATAGTTTATCAACGACACGGGAGAGAGAAATTCTAACGCAAAATGAATATAAGGGTTCCCTGGCGTGAGCAGATTTCTTCTCAAACAGGCATGGCATATAATGGAGTTAATTAGGTGGTTATACACCTCTTCTTGGATGGGTCTTTGTGTTGAGTCATCGCTCGCGGTGTAGTGGGACACCTCTCAGCGCATCGGGAAATGTTATCCGCCGACCACTCGGCGCGTAAGCTCACGCTGACCACCCCCCCGGTGGTGGGCCGGCCACGGCCCGTGACCCGCCCGGGTCGGCGTCGAGCTCGGAGAACCGACGGTGGCGGGGCGACGACGCGCAGCAGCCAGAGTCGGAGGCGAGGCGGAGCCGGCGACGACGAAACCGCGGCGAGACCTCCATCGAAGTTAGGGTTCCGCGGGGCTCCGGCAAAGTTAGGGATCCGGCGGGGTTAGGGGTTTCAATTGCTTCCCGGCCGTACAATCGATCGGCCGGCCTGGCGGCGGTCGTCGACTGGCCGGTGGTCGGCGGTGAGCGAGGCGGTAGCAGCGCGCCGCCGAGCGGGCCGGGGATGCACTCATCCGGCTAGGTATGGGTAGGCGGCGGGGGCGTCGAGGTCAACCATGGTGGTTGCTCAGAGCTTGGAGGCGGCGGCGGCGGTGGAGGCGCGAGAAGAGTGAGGGAAGGGGGAAGAAGGGGGCGCCGTGGGCGCCATAGGGCTCGTCGAGCTCGGGCGAGCTAGGGGCGGCGATCCCTAGGGCACCCGTGGCGGGGGCCTGGCGGCAATGAGGGCGGAGGGAGGGTGGGTTGGGGCGCAAGGCCGCAAGGAAGGAGAAGGGGTGGCGGGCTGTTAGGTGGGCCAGCCCACGGCCCAAGGGGTGTTAGCTGGTCGGCGCCTAATACCCCCGAAGCGCATCTGGTAGCGCGCTTGCTCATCCTTTGCCAAGCGCTCACGCTTGTCCTTGCATTGGCCTTGGTGCGCTAGATGCCTAGATCAACTCCGGCTGGTCGCACTCCAACTGCCACACCTCGAACTCCATCCTCAAATGATTTCGTGGAATTCCTCTGAGTCCTCCGATCCGATTTGCAATGAGTTTTGAACGATCTAAAACACATACGGCTATAGAGAAGCGAGGGACGGGAGGGGAAGAGAGCACAACCTTGGGATGTGGGGACTCTCCCCTAGCGGTAGAGCATCTACATTAGCGTCATTGTCAGCCCAACCACGTAGTTAGCCAGGGGGAGGCGCATGGCTAGCCACTTTAGCGACTTCGGCCGCCAGGGAAGGGCAGCCTAGGATGCCGGTGGGAAAGAACCCGTGTGCAAGGAAAATGGACCACAACTCATTTTAGTTTGGAGTTTGGTGTTTGATGACCAACATGACAAATAGGACTAATGAGGTTTCTAGTGTTTATTTTATAGTCACGTAGGATGCAAACATGACTTGGACAAAGGCGATGTGATGATCTGAAGATCAACACCTCAAGCAAGGCCTTAGAATCTCAAGAAAAGACCCTAAGAATCAAGCAAAGTCCAATCATGAAGAATGGAACCAAGCTGGTGCAAGAAATCACAAATAATCAATAAGAAAGAGGACCAGACGAATGCACCGGACGCCTCCGGTGTGCTCCGGACACGTCTGGTGTGTGTAGGGGAGCGTCAGGTGCGGTCAAACATTTGGTGACGATGACATCTTCAACTGACGCGTCCGATGTGAAATCTTGCGTCCAATGTAGTGCGACGTCTAGTGAGACTCGACTAGACGCGCAAGCGAGGAAGACCGGACGCAAAAGCGGCAGCGTCCGACGCGTTCCAGTAATGTTCCAGAGGGGCACAAGTGATGAGGACATCACCGGCTCAAATATGACCTTGTTAACCACATCGAAACTAATGGTCAATAAACTCTATTTCAAGTTTAGATTTGATAAATTTGAACAATTGTTGTTGCACCATGATCTTTGTGTGTTTTCATTTTTAGAATTACTTACATGGATCAATAAAAGTTTTGATTGCAAATGAAGAACATGGAGGACCAAAGAAGTTTTGGTTGCAAATGAAGAACATGGAGAACTAAGGAAAGTTCCTAATGTTCCCTACAAGGACACTATGTCACTTTTGGGCCAAGAGAAGAAACAGTCCAAGTCCAACACGTTTTGGAATTCGATTCGGATTGCAGGACACTTCCAACTTGTGATAGTCACCACGGTAGCATATACAATCGGATTTCAGCAATTTAAGACTCTGTAAATATATCAAGTCTAATTTCATATGGATCCACTCTCACATCCATATCTTATCGGAAGAGGCCACAATGACCAAAACATCACCAAGAGGTTTTTTACGTCTAGGGTGTTGTGTCACCTTATTTTGGCCCAACACGCCATGTATCGAAGTTTGGCTCCATTAGGGACGCTTCCTAGGGTAGGAGCACGACCCCAAAACCCTTGTGGTCGTCCTCCCCACATCATATACCCCCTTGGTCGCCGCCAGGAACAGTTGTGTTTCTTTTCGTCGAGTTAACCACTGCTACTGCCTTTTAGTGCGCATGTTGAATCAACTGCCAGTTTGATTGTTAATGGAACCCTGCCATATTTGTGAATTCAGTTTGAGTTCTTCCATTATATCTAGCAATTAGTGCTTGTTCTACTTGTTCTTGTTGGTTTTTTGTTTGCTTGCAGGATAGGTGCCCTAGTGGTCGGGTGTTGCGCTCCACAAGATCTTGACAACCATTGGAGGTGGTGTATTAGTTGCTAAGGTGCAGTCTTGTAAGGTTGTAGTTAGGTCGTGAACGTTGTCTCCATCCACCAATTGACATATCATACACCTCTCATCAAAAGTTCAGGAACAAACCCTAGCGGGTTCTCATCAAAAATCGTGACTAGACGCGTCCGGTCAGGGTACAACTAACGCATGTTGCGTCTTGTGCTCAGGCACCAGCCCAACGGTCAGCTGAACTCAATGGTCGGGACAGGACCGAACGCGTCCAGTGAGTAGCAGTATTCGACTCCAACGGCTACTTTCTCCATGGGGCTTATAAAATAGACTCCCCAATAGGCCATTTGAGGTGTGTGAGAGTGAGGAAACATATTTAGGGTGCTTATACACCATTTTAGTGCTCTCCACTTGCATAGTGCTTAGTAATATATTTGGTGATTAGCATAGATGCTTTGTGAAGTGTTTAGGATAGTTAGACCACCTCTTAGGCGCTTGCTCTAGGCTTGGGCTTAGTGTTTGGTGAGATTTGCATATCTCTCAAGTGTTGTACTTAGCGGGGCTTGTAATCTTGCGAGACCACATGAACCATGATTGTGGTGTGGCCACCCACCGTGTACCAAGGGAACAAGGCCCATGGCGTTTCGGCCGGAAACTTGATAGTGAAGATGGCGGGGAGCATTCTGGAGATGCTTGCCGGAAGGCATGTGGGAGACCCACTTGCGTGTGGGGAAGGACCAAGGCTATCCACGGAGTTATCCGACTGGGAGTTTGGCCCTTGCAAGGGATTCCTTATGAGGGGCTCCAATGAGGATTAGGGGAAGGTTGCATGCTTCTCGATACCTCGGTCAAAATACCGGAGTTGTCGACGGGATTTTGCATCTCTATTTCCCTTTACCTTCCGCATTTATATTTGTTGCCTTGCTTGTATTCTTTACTTTCCTAGTTTAGTTGACAGATTGGAATCTAGGTTGCATAACTCTTTTGCGGTAGAGATAGCAACACACTTATCTAAATCATAGTTGCACATATCTAAAAGATACTTTGTTCCTGGTGAGATTCACTGTACATTAACAGTGCACTCTCCTCACAATACTACTATACATTAACAGTACTTAGTCTACAACCGTCCGATTTGTACTACCTACCCAATCTGACTGTCCAATCCGATCAGTATCCGACCCTTCTCGACCCTGCCCGATACAACGCCAGACAATGCCGCGAATCCGCACGCTCTCCCGACTACCTCCAAACGCCGCGCCGCCGAAAATACCCTCCCTCGCTATACCCCCCGCCGCCCATCCTGGTGGGCACGAGTTCCGTCTCCTCGCAAATACTATTGTACATTAAAAGTACTCGGTCTACAACTGTCCGATTTGTACTACCTACCCAATCCGACCGTCCAATCCGATCAACATCCGCCCCTTCTCGACCCTGCCCGATACAACGCCAGACAATGGCGTGAATCCGCATGCTCTCCCGGCTACCTCCAAACGCCATCGCCGCCGCCGCTGCAAAACACCCGCCCTCGCTATACCGCCCGCCACCCATCTGGTGGGCACGAGTTTGTCTCCTCGCCAAGCGTGTGCCGCCCCCGCTCCGCCGTTCTGCGCGCGCAAATGCCGTTGCAGTCCCCACTACCGGTGCCCGCAAGGCCTCGGCGACAATGCAATCAGGTACCACGGTCTTTCCCTTGCTCGGACTGCATCTCTCGCATCCTCAGGTCACCTCACCTCATGTTCATTGCCCGCAACATCGAAGCCAATCCTCCGAGGCGGCTCTGGTGCCACGGCATTTGTTGGTATTTGTTAAGCCTACAAAAATATTTATAATTTGTATAATCCGCAAACAAACGGATACCGGTGAGCACTTCACCTGGGAGAGGGTTTTAATATCGAATCCACAGGGAGAATGATGTGAGGATAACTTAGGCATATAACTAACCCATATAACTAAATCATATAACTGAGCAGCAATCAAGGAATGAGAGGATAAAGAGGTAAGGAGATTCCTACGGTTGTCTAGTTCTTATCCTTGTAAGCTACATTGATATTGTCTTAGGGGACGTACTCAAAGGAAAGCGAGGGACTAAAACGTGCAATCCTCCAAAGAACATGGTCCTACTTGGCCTATTATTCGGGATGTGGACTCCAAAGGAATCAATGGTACTATCACTACCACGAACTACCACGCTATGGAATGTAGGGTGCATCCACAAGCAACCTCAGTCTAAGCACCACGCCTAAACCTAAGCTACTCCTCTAATTTATAGATTCCCACAGATTAAAGTACTCAAATAAGAGTTATGAACAATAAGAACAATAAGAACATTTACTTACTTAAATAAGAAGTTGATCCACCATAGAAGTCTCAGGATCAGGCCCCAATGCTAATGGGACTTGATCCTGATGGTACAAGATGTAGAGGAGTCACCGACAGGTCCGGTGCTTCCTCAGTAGCTCTTCCTTTCATCCACGCTTTAGCTCTCGGAACAAGAATAGCTCTAGTCTCTCTCATGGGAACTATGGCTCTAATCTCTCTCGATGCTTGCTCTCAACTCACTTTAGGGCTTCTAGTTCTACATGGTGTCTAATCTAGATTGGAACTAGAGAGGTTAGGGCCTCAGCCTGTTGAGTATTGAGTTGAATGAATTAGGGTTTCACCCTAGGGTCGTGGTGCCTTATATAGCCCTGGGGGATGCATGACAGCCCTTGGATCAAACCGACCTTGGCAACGGTGTAGATACAACCTCAATGGCGGTAACAAACCGACCTACGAAGCGGGCCCGGTGCGGGCTCGGGACACCGGCGGTCACCATAGATGGGCTGGCGTCGCCAGTCCATCATAGATCTTTGACTTCAACTTTTGTGGGCGTATAGCGATAGCTTTGTAATGACCGGTATTTTGTAGGAAACGGAGTCCGGATGAGAAAGTTATGGCCGTTTTAGTGAACTCTCGCTCGCAGAACCGATATCTTTTGATTACGGACTCGAATATAACAAACAATATATCTGTTTCGATCGTCTCGACGAGCTCTTTGCAATGGTGCTATCTTGGAATATGTTTGTAACATGTTTATGCTTCATATGTCTTGCAAACTCTAGGCTTTTCCTGTTTAGTCCCTGAAAATATATAAATCACCAAAACTTGTGGAACTATGTTAGTAAAGCCCCTAGTCTATGTGATTATTCATTTTATCTCCTTATTCCATATTTAGGTGACTAGTAATATTATGTTATAACAGGTGTCAACAGCTGCTTGGGGCGAGGGCCTGCAGGGGCTGCTGCAAAGACGCCGCCCCAACGCCGCTACGGCGTACTCACGGTCCCATTTGGCCATTTCTAGCACAGAACTTCGCCCTCGACCCCTCCTTGCCGCATGTATGCTTTTGCTTGGGCTTATTTCAAATTTCAATAGGCTTGGCATTACATACTCAGCGGCAGCACTTGGCTTTAGCATCTGATATGGTGGAGTATGTAGCGAATTGAAATGCGTTCAAAATGTATGCGCCTGTTAGGGAAGCCGCATAAAAGATTGGATCAGAGTCGGTCTCATTAAGCTAAGTGTTTGTATTTGCAAGTCAGGCTTTTTGCTTATGTTCCTTTCAGGTTCTTGCAGGGTCCGCTGTGTATCATGGACAACAGGGTCAATTGCCCATTCAGTAGGTTCCTGTGAGGTACAAACGGTGCTCTTCACGTGGATCTGCAACAACTGCTTTGTATCTTTGTTTTCTACATATTCCGACTGCTTTTGACATTCATTACTTTTTTTTATCCCAAGGTCTAAATCCATGGTTATCATCTGTAGTTCTGTGTCCGTTCCATGAAGATCTAAGGTAGTAACTGAATAGCTTTCCTGAATTTAAGAAGTACTTTGAACTTGCAATCTGGTGAGGTATTCTTTACAAATGCAGGCCTGAAGCCATATCTTTTCCAGGGAATACAGTGAGGACATAGATAGCGATACTAAGTCCAATTTTTTAGGGCATCTACTGTTAACCTCCTTTTATCTTACTATTACTAATTGGAGGCTCCAACGAAGGCTCCACGGTAATTCCCACCAGAAACGCTAGGAAAAAAGATAATTCCTCTAAATTCCCACAAAAATCAGAAACATCTAGCCATCAATATAATAAAGTTCATTAATCACTAGCAATAATAACCATTGGATCAATTTGGCTTTCTCAAAAATTACCCACCACTGCCATTATGAAAATAAATTAACTAATTGCCTATTTTTTCTATCATATTTTCTATGTACGTGTGCTTTATGAGAACTCACGGTTCTAATCTAATAACCTAGCACATCACTTTTTCTTCCTTTTCGCGTTCCTCTCTCCTGGCGGCGGTGTGCTCCAATATCTCCTACCAGCAGTACCACACATGCATACAAGAATGGTTTAGTCAACAATTAATTGTGTTGCCGGATGGTGGTGGTTAGTGGATCGACTAACTTGCATGTGCCTGAGAAGCAGCCGATAGTTGGCCATTGATTTTGGGCGGTGGCAATGGTTTGCATGACTCCAACTAATATACATCTTCGTACATCTGCATGGATGGTGGCATGCATCCTAGAAGGCCGAGTTGATCGCCTTCAACAAAGATGCAGCGCTTGGTGCGAAAGGTTACATCCCTATGTATCGACCGGATCATATCGGGCAATAAGATGCACCAATCCCAAATTGCGTGCTAGGTTAGACGGAGGAAACCCATTCAGCAGGTAATGATCGATTTTTTTTCTATGTAATATATGTTTTTTTTTTTTGTTGCCATCTCATTATGCTTATTTTTCTTTTCCCAGGCAATATTTGATGTCAGCATGATGTATGTATTGGAAGATTAGAGCTTGGGCCTACCATTCTAAAATGATTGCACAAGGGTTCTTCCACTCATCATGGTAATGCAGCCATGTATCTCTACATAAACAATGTAATTGAAGTATTCAACTTCCTACTTATTTAGGGAAAATGGAGAAGGCGGCACCTATATCCACTAAGAATTTAAACAACCTTGGAAAAATTGTTTTCCGACTCTTTGCGATTGCTAAAGCCAAGAGTGAAGTTAGAGCATCATCTCCAAGAGTTTCCATATCGAACCATTTAAAGTAAAAATGAATTGAGTGTCTACGTGTAAAAACCGAGCCTCCAACGTTTCCTCTATCCAAAGATCCAATATTTAGTGTAAACTAACCCTCCTTTTCCCTTAATTGAATTGAGGGCGACATATTGTGGACACCCTATATGTTATCACTATAGTACAACTAACAAAACAATAATTGGAAAATATTTGTTAGGATGCACATCCTAATTGCAACTATGAGGGGTTAAGTTTAGGAGATGAGGGTCTTGAATATAAGGAGATCTGGCCTCACTCAATCATAGTTGGATAATTATTATCTAGATTACACATAAAGATCACAATAATCGAAACATCTATTCTTTCATTTAGTAGAGTCTAAACATCATCGTTAATAATAGCCACTTTGGATCCATTCATTTCAAAAGAACTAACTCTATGTCGTTATAAATAATGTATAAAATAGTCCCCTATAATTTTGCATCTAAATAACCCATTTCTCTATTATGATTATTTTTTTGAGAGGAATCTTCTCTATTATGATTGATAATTCAAATAACCCACTAAACTTTCTTCTAAATTACCCACTCCCATTACCAAAGATGAATGAAAATAAATCACTAATTTTGCATCCAAACTACACACTTCAGTCATTACAAAACAAAATTTAAAATAACAACCTTATATTACTTATAAATTACCTAATTTTGATATTACAAAAGATAATGAAAAGTAACCACTACTTTTACATGCAAAAATACATGCAAATATGAAGTAAAGTATAAATTAACACACTTAATTTGTATGTAAATTACTCGACCTTAGCCTTGCTAAAAGCAAACAAAAATACAAACAAATGTCACAAATTTTCTGTCATGAACCGGAATTGGGCCAGCCCGAGAGTGGCTAAGTGGGCCAAACGCTGCGACGCCGCCCGGCCCGGGGGGGCCGGGATGCAAGAGGGGGGGGGGCCCCCCCCGCCGCCGCTTTCTCTCTTCCAGACGACTCGAGTTTGCTTCGCTTTCAAGTTAGGATTATCTTAGGTAATTTTTGGTGTGCAAGGGGCTATCTCATCTATAAGGGAGACCCTTATTAGGAAATAATAAAATAGGAATTGCTTGTAAAAGGTATTCGGTCGTATAAAGAAACCTTATAGAGATTGCTTAGATTACAAGTCCCACTAGTCGGGCTATATAAGCAAGAGGCATGTAATCTCTAGGGGATAAGCAAGCAAAATAAAAAAAAATATCTTCGCCTTCCGGCTCCGTGTGCCGCCGCGCCTCCTCCCTGCCCGCGCCCCTCCCACCGCCGCCCGCCGCCGCGGCCCCCCGCCCGCCCGCCGCCGCCCCCTCCCCCCCCGGCGGCTCCTCCCTCCACCCCATTGCTCGAAGTTGTTGCGTCGCCGCCCGGCGAGAAGCCGCAGCCCGTACGTCATCTCGGGAGCTCCAACGGTCATCGAGCGAGTGTCAATTCCGGCCCAATCTAGCCGAATCGACATTTTCATATAATTAGTAGAACAAGTTATCAAGAAAAATAGTTCGATATCCATATAAAGTATGCGATATTCTAAGTTAGCACTTCTACAGTTGCTAGATTAAAAGTAAGCATAGTTCTATGTCCCACCATGTAGAGAAACTAAACATGTACATATTAAGAGAGTCATTTGTTTTGATCGTTTATCAAGTGTGTAAACATGTTCCCTTAACAAACAACATAGCAAAAACATTGATGATAATTAATTTATATTATGTTAATATTAACACTCCATGGTATATTATAAGTTTCAAATTTGGTTACCCTAAATAAATTTATGAGTTTTTAGGTGAAAAATTATGTCTTATCATTGGTGTTTAATTTTAACCAATTTATATTTTATCAAACAGTGTGACTATTAATAAATTTCATGATAGCGACGTTTGCAAGGTGAAACAAATTTTAATCTTTCTAAAACTAAAAGACAAATGAATAACATGCTGATTAAAAAAGAATTGCAATATCTAGATAAAAAAGCTAAATTTAAAGTATAGATTTCTAATAAATAAGTACCACACTAATAAAAAAAATAAAAACTTCTAAATCCTCACTTATGCCACTATGAAACACGATCCAATGTAAACATAGATTTGCATCCAATTATATCCAATAGATAATACACATAAAACACTAAAGTTACATCTGAATTAACACTTCTACATTATTAAGAAGATATCATCTTAAACATAAATCTAAATTATCAACATCAATTACATAAAGGAATATTTAAATTACAATAAACCATATTTATGATTCTATATTATCCACTTCTTTTAATGTCTATGTCATAATTTTGATTAATGTAAACATACATATTGAGCCATCATGCATACCAAATACACATGCATGCACGTGAGATAAATATATATATGTTATGTTTCAACAATCCTAAAAAATATTTCCTACATTAATGATACTAAAAATTTATTTAAATTGTTCATAACTATGACATTGTATAAGTTAGCATTTCTACCCCTTTTAGATGTCCTGTCAAGCTCTAAACTAATCTCTCTCTCTCTCTCTCTCTCTCTCTCTCTCTCTCTCTCTCTCTCTCTCTGCATAAGATCTCTAAACTGGTACGAAGTAGTGTAGTATAGGTTAAAAATGACTATTCATGTTATAATAGTACTTAAGAGTGCACTTTAATTCTTTGTTTTTTAACATAAAAAAGGAGTGCCAACAAAACATAAAATACGCATTAAGGGATACAAAATCAGTACCTTATCAAAGACTACAGATGTATCTATAATGCCTATCATGTTAGAAAGTGCACAAAGAGGAAAAACATAATATAATACAAGCATTTTTAATTGTAAGGGACGATAAATAATAACTAATGCTTATATCTGTTGTAAAAAGGATTTAAGCCCGTGCGATAGCACGGGTTGATGGACTAGTTTCAACAATCAGGTTTCAAAACCAGATTTCGGATATGTATGATTTATGCAATTATTACAGCACAAATGCTTCTTACTTTTGTGGTCCCGTTCTCCATGTACAAATAGTAATATTATTTGTAATCCCTTTATACATGGTCATTGTTTCTTTGCTAACCTTTTTTTTTGTCTTAGACTACCACTTAATTAATTATCCAATGTTTGGGTCATAATTGACTGATATATGCTTCTCCTTCCCATTCCACCTAAATCTGTTGTATATTGTGTATAAAAGGTTTTTTTGTTTGAAGCTATCGGGGTTACATGCTAGTAGATAGTTACATTCTTACAATAGATTTTGACTAGATGAAGTTAGAGGCCTAGACATCACGATTCCCTTCACCGTGGCTAGGCGGAGGCCGGCCGGCCTACGTCCTGTGGTGGACGGACTCAAAGAACCGTGTGGAATGGGCCGGCCAGCCTACAGTGGACGGCCTCAGGGAAGCACCAGGAACGGTTCCTGTGACGTGGAGTGCGCTGCGGGAGGAACATATATACTGAACGCTCGCCATTAGATGTGTGGTTGAGTATAAGGAGAGGGAATGGCTGAGAGATGGTCTGATGCGTCCGTTACTATAGCTTTGTATTTTCTAGGTGCAATTGTTGGTGCGGATGGAGTAAAGATCGTCTCTGTGGAGAATGCATTTGCTAGGTGGATCCAGGATAATTGTAACTGGTGATTTACTAGGGGTAGAGATAGAGATGATTTATTAGGGGTAGAGATTTCTTTGGTTGCACGGTTTACCTTTGTGGTCTAGCTTGCTAGGTTATTTTATAGAATTGAAATCTATGATGGTAAACTATTTTGTGGTAGAGATAGCAAAAACACTTAGCAAAATGGTAGTGCATATTTATATATAAACCTTACATAGGTTTTGTCAAGAAGAAAAGGGAGGACTAGTAGTTTCAAGTTGTGTATCCCCTTCTTAGAGGTCACAATCCCTTCAACCATGCTAAAATATACAAGTCTTTTAGTTTTTGGATCAGCTCATAATGTCGGCCTAGCCTATCTCAAAGTCGCCTTAGCCTAGCAAAATTTGCTATTCCAACCTCTTAGGTCAGCCATCCTAACTTTTCTTGGATCGTATTTCCATAAATTCACCTTGGGCTATCGTTCACGTTGCACGCACGACTTAGTCGTCTCTATGGATGTAGCAGCACGCTTTGTTCCTTATATTATGGTGATGACTTGGGATGAAAATAAAAAGACACCAGTAGGAATATACATCTAGCAACAGCAATCCAGTACTCCAAGCTTTCATTTTTTCCCCCTCAAAGACACCAGTAGAAATGGCACCAGTGCCTATCAATTATTTTCGGAACATCCATTTTAGCATAAGGTAGGCCGGGTAGGACCACCATCACAATAATCTGAAACAAAGTAGCATGCACGCGCGCGGTCTAGAGGTCCACTCGTCCAGACCAACAGAGCATCGGATTCGATGCCCTAATCATCGGTGAGCAGGGACGACGGCCATTGCCGACACATGAATGGCTGCCTGTTGCCTATGCTTGTCAACCAGAATGAAAAAAAATTGTTTAAAAAATGCCGTCTAAAATGTCATGTGTTGTCGATCAGTCAGCCAAATCCTCGAAAAGAAGTAAAAGAAGAGAAGAGAAGGTTCGATCCATCTCCACTCCGGGGAAGCGATCACGAGAATCAAACCAAAAGCAGCACAATGAAATCATGGCGAAGAAAGAGTAGCTTTAGGAGATTATAAATATTTAATTTTTTTGATTTTTTTATTGCCACTCACTTGTCAGTCATATCCTATGTATGTAATACTCCTATTTCTTGGACAACTTCTATTAGTATGGTATTAGTCAATATAGCTAGCAAAGTGAAGATGCGCTGCATGCACTTATTTTGTTCAATACTTTATACGGGTAGTGATGCAGTCTTCATATTGAGTGTTTCAAACAGAGCAGGATATATGGAACAAGCAACCACACAACCGGCCTTGTCTGTAATCTTCCATTGTTCTGGACTCGTCACAAAAATAAAAGAATTGGAGCTACTACAATGAAAAAGCTAGCGCTAGCCTTTGGGGTTTGGGGCGGCAGGCAACTGCGGCCACCCTTTCCACTGAATTACTGAACTGTTAGTGTGGTATTCAATTCGATCGTGCCGTCTTCCGCCGCTGCGTGCCTCAATCAGCTCCTGCAATCCAGTAGCCTTTAGTGCTTGGTGATAGCGTATTCATGCAAGTTTTAAGCAAGATGGCGACAGACATGGCCCTAGCAATTTGCCATGTTTTCTGCAAGTACTAGGTTCCTAAGCACTATACTCCACCTATTATATATGTTAGATTAGATAATAAAGCATTAGTGTAGTGTACTAGTAACACACACACACACACACACCCTTGTTGTAATTTGTTCTGTGCTGTTACCGCACTGATGACTATCCTGAAAGCTGCTAAGAAAAAGGACTAAGATGATTTTTTTTTTCTTTTTGTATCAATGGTCAGTCGATCAGTCTCCTATTTCTTATACGTATAATACTATAACTCTGCCGTGCAAGTTGCAACGGAGTTTGTTTTCTGACGATAGGAATTGCCCAGACGCTAGCTAGTGTTAGCACGCAACGTGAATTCAGCAGAATTCAGCAACAGGTATGCTATGATGACAGGAACGGAGCACCAACCCAAGGCAAGCGTGGCAGTGATCATCATATACCTTAATCATCACGGGTGCACTTAGAACCCAAGATAATCATAATAAACAAATGATTGATCCATCGAGCTAACAAGCCAGATCACATACGTATCGATCTTCAGCCGCCATGAGCCATCACGTTATTAATAATCTATATAAATGAACTGGAATAACCGGCTATCCATTCATCTGGTAGGGCCGAGTTACAAAGACTTAAATCATTGTTTGTACATTGGAAGCAGACCTGCAAACTAATAAAGACATAAAGTGCTAATTAAAAGGTGAGAACAAATGGCCGTCCAATTTGAATATATAGTATGGCATTTCTTCAAGTCCCCATGTTATTAATTTTTGTGCGAATAATGCTCCTTTTCAAACTGAAACAAGGAAAACCCAAGTAATCTAACGGCGGTTGGACGGAGGGACAGTAGTGCTGGTTCACATGCGTAGATGAACCGGTGTCAACAAAGTGCTCACCTACTGCTTGCACTTTGTTATTAGTATAAACTCTCCCCATCTGACTGCAGACCTATTCTTTGAAATGGAGGAGCCAAGTGGAGAAAAAGCAGGCACAATTGGATTCGATACGATTGAGATTTGAGAATGGACGAAAGGATGGGATGAGTGGTGCTTCTTCGTCCAGATGCCTGTCTTTCCGTTTTGTTCTTCTTCTCTCCATCTCCGATGGCGACTCCGGAGGTCCAATTGTACGGTAGTGACAGTGAGCAAGTTCAGATCGAGTAGCTCAGCTTGATCAGCCAGCATTTGTCTTGTGTGACATCTCGTAGCTGAGGACTAGTTGCAGAGCAAAATACAAATTGCTTGCCTGTGTACTTGTACTGGTACAATTGAGTTGGGCACTTGGCTTGGTTGGTGACCATAGATATGTTTCATTTCTGCAATCGGCACCTATTATAATCCCTGTCATCTTGATTGTGTGTCCAAGGTTGAACTGGACGGGAACAGAAAAATAACAAGCAGCAAAAATAATGCGTCGTCTAGCATCTGATCTGAACCGCCATAGGCAAATTTTGTCATGATCCATGTACGTACGCACTAGCAACGAATCTGTTAGCTGTATTATACATCAAATTTAAATATAAACCACGCACAGAGCTCGATTGAACTTATCCGTGCATTCTATATAGCATAATTACAAAAATGTTGCAAAGATCTGCGCGCCGTGATGTGGATCGTCCAATAGCACACGACGCTGCTGTGTTCAGTCAGTTTTTAAGACACAGCGCAGCAAGAAGACAGCAGTATATATAACAGGATGAAGCTGAAATGAGTACTGAGAAGAATCAGATGCGCGCACCACTACCACCCACCACGCGCGTCCTCAAAGGCAAGGCGCCATAGCAGAGCCAAGAACATCTTGGTTGGCGCATGGCTTCCTTGTTGCGTTGGAAGGATAGGTACGTGGAGAGGCTGCAGGGCCTCTCTGGCCTGTCCTGCTCCTCTGCGGCCTCTACGTCCATCGTCGCCTCCACTGGCCGCGCCATCGACCGCCACTCTCCGCGCCTTCGTGACCCTCACCGGCGCCTTCCGCCGTCCCTGCCTAAGCCACCCAGACCCAGCTCTCCTTTCAGTAGTGCCATAGATTCCTCCTCTTCCCTGAAGCAGCAGCAGCAGCTTTGCCACTACGACGACAATGGCAAAGACAGAAGGAAGAAGAAGAGCACAGGCACAGCAGCAGAGAGGGGTAGCTCGTCGCCGTCGCCGTCGCCGTCAGAGCATAGGAAAAATAAGAAGAAGGCAGTGGCGCAGCTGCAGCAGGTGAGCCCCGCGAGCTCGTCCAGGTTCCTGCTCAACTCCTCCAGGCTCATGATGCAGTCCGACGACGAAATCACCGTCGGCGTCGACTCCTTGCCGCCGCTTCCGTCCCCGCGGCCCTCCTTCATTGACGACGCCAGCGACGACACAGACATATTCCCCAACCACGGCGGTGCGGTGTTGCCGGCTGTTCCATCCAGGCCTCAGCTCGTGGCGCCGCCAGTGGACTTATTTGCTCAGCCGTCTGCATCAGGTGCAGGGTCCTCCTCCTCGTCGGCGTCAGAAATAGGAGGAGGCCATGTCGTTGCCGGTGACAACGACACTGTCATGGTGAGATCATGTTCCACGAGGACAGGCCAGCACCAGGTGAGAACGTTGCGTCCTGCTTCGTCGATGATGATGATGATCGATGCATGAACTTCTTGCCAACTTATAATTGCTAACATACAGGTGGTGGTTTTGAGGGTATCTCTGCACTGCAAGGGGTGCGCTGGCAAGGTGAAGAAGCACATCTCCAAGATGGAAGGTAAACTTTTCACTCATCCAGTCACCCTACCCATGCATCCAACTGATCAGTTTCGATGACTAACATGTACAAGCCTGCATTCGATCCAGGCGTTACTTCTTTCGACATCGATATCGCGACGAAGAAGGTGACAGTGGTGGGAGATGTGACGCCGCTAGGCGTCCTCAACAGCATCTCCAAGGTCAAGAGCGCCCAGTTCTGGACGGACTCTCGCTCGTATTTGTCCACGCCGCCGCGTGCCTCCGCCTCCTTCTGAGCAACTCCCCTACACCTTCACAAACTTGTTGATGGCCGGGACTTGGACGCCAACACGATCTTTCAAATAGCCTTTTTCTCCATATTGT
Organism: Hyparrhenia diplandra; assembly: GCA_015847255.1. Taxonomy (NCBI): domain Eukaryota; kingdom Viridiplantae; phylum Streptophyta; class Magnoliopsida; order Poales; family Poaceae; genus Hyparrhenia; species Hyparrhenia diplandra. The sequence goes on from JADLZK010002501.1 coordinate 17,428, forward strand.
TGCCGATTGGAAAATATATTTGTGAAATCCAATCAAAAAATTGTTCTATTAGAAAAGACTCATTTTACAACATGTACTTGCTATATACATATATGTAGAAGCATCTAATAAGTGCATGGTAACCTGTCATACAATTAAATTATTAAAACAAAACGTATGTTGTGCAAATTTGTTAAATATATAAATAGCCACTTTATTACTACACTGTATTACTACTAACAAGATCAATTGGACATGTATTAGCCATTTGTTATAGTACTTGTGGTACATGTCTCGAGGGCTTTTTCTTAGAGGAACAAATCTAAAACACTTTGCAAATAGGATAGGCCACCATGCATGCCAACAACCCACTGCTCACTACAAAGCCTAGGAAATGTCAAATTTCAGATCACATCACAATGCGGTTCGTAGCAAGATTTAAAAAGGTTTTCCAGATGATTGAACTATTCTGAAATGTAAAGGCAAAACTAAAGTATATTTCTTTGGTCTACCCTTTGGTTTGGTTTTGGCTACAAAATCAAGTACAAGAAATATACTTTTTGTGCATTAAACCTAAGCCTCTATGGTGTGATGATGTATCTATGTTCAGAGCTTGATTTTTTTTAACAAGGTTCTGTATATGAGTCACCCATAAAAATGTTCAAGTGTATATCTGGACCACCTTTAATCTCATATAGAACTTTTTAAAACTTAAGTACTATATGTAGTTTTCTAATTAAGTAATTAACTAATCGAACCTAGCTAGAGCCTCTAATAACTTGAGCCCTGACCCTAAGTTAACATAGAGTGAGTGTAGAATCTTAAGACAAAGTTGGAGGACGTTTATGTCATTTAGTGGTACGCTACTGCCAAACCAAACTTCGGAGGTGGGTAAAAACATTAAGGGGGCCTTTGGATCACAGGTGAAATGGAGGATAGGATAGGATTGGGATTGATGACGTCGGCATCCCTTTGGTTTCAAAGGAAATTTTCCGAGAGGAAATCGACAGGGAAAGGATTAAACTCTCACTGTTCACGCGGGAACAAAGCATCTGCTCCGACCTCATGGAAACTACAGGAAACTGTCGGCGCTCGTCCGTGCTCGCTGAAACCGTCGGCTCCTCTACCTCCGCCTCCGTGCTGGGGTCGAGCCGCCATCCGCGGGGGCGGCGCCCCGAGACCGTGCTCGTCGAAGCCCCGTCGTCGTAAACGCGCTGGGGCCATCGGCGAGGAGGCTGCAACTAGCACCTTGTATGCGGCCTCTCGGAGGTCTTGCGACGGAGGCGCGACTCCGAGGTCCAGGAACAGCGAGGGCAGCGCGGAGGTCCAGGACTCGCGGAACAAGCGAGCCATCGCGTCGGTGGCGGCGGCGACGGTGACCTCATGGCTTGCTTCTCTCCCTCGCGGTCACAGGCTCACAGCGGTGCTGCTGCTGTCCGTGAAGAAGACGACAGCGTCTGGCTGGCTGCGGCAAAATTGGACGGTGCGAGTGGGTCGAGCGGGTGCGCAAGATGATAGCGAGCGTGGCTGGAAGATGAATTGCGGTGAGGTGGACGAGTGATGGTGAATTTGGCCGGCGCATGGAGGTGGCCGGTAGTGGAGCAGAGAGGGAAGGGAAAGGGAAGAAAACGCCACTGTGAAAGGAAAGTAAAGCCGTGCTTCTAGGATCCTATTTTTTCATGCAACTTTCCTACGTACGGAACCATTCCTCTGGAATGGACTGCCTTTCCTTTCCTGCATCCTTCAATTCCTACAAGTTTCCTACGTTTCCCCCTCTAACCAAAGGAGGCCTAAATAGATGTGGGCACTACTGCTGCCACCTCTATTATTTCATCGCTGTAAATCAAGAATAACACGTCCAAGACATAAGATGCAACAAAGCAAGACATGAAGAGATCGTGAAGTAAAAAGTGGAAGAAAGGATTTAAGACCAAGGCGTCGGACCAAAAGATGGATGGCGCCAAACCATAGTGAATGCATCTAGGTCCCTACTACGTGTGTATTGTAGAAGCAATTTGAGTTAGTAGGTCTCAATAATAGTGATTGTTTGGGAAATCAATGGTTTTCATGCCCCTGTTAATGGAATTCGTTTTGAAGGACGATAAGGTTAATTAAGGACATGCTAGTTCTAAGTGACATTTGGCATTGGTGCAACACTTAGAGTAGTTTACAACTTTGTTTTTCCTTTGGCAGTACTAAAAGGGGGCTTGGAACTAGCAGTTTGATCTAGGTGAGTGTAATGGTTTAGATGTGGTGCACACTTGTCAAACCTAGAACTATGTAGCTCTAAGAAGACTCATCACATAGAACAACCAACCCCATTCACAAAAGTTTTGCAAGTGGAAAGTGTGGTTTCAAAGGCAACGGACCCTGTTGAGACAAGGGTCAGACCAGTCTGATTCCCACATGGCACGCCCAGAAGCTAAAGATGAAGCGCTAGATTCTGTGTGAGAGAGGGTCGCACTAGACCGGGAGATTGTTCAGACCAGGTTGCACCCCTGTGAACAGTCGAACCAGTTTTTGTCTAGTCCAACGACGTTCAGAGAGCATACATGTGAGCGCAGCGGGGCAGCGGAAGCGTCAAAATTAGCAAGTTAATCACTTACAAGCATTTCACCGAACACCTTATGTGCATACAACAAATCAGCCCCATAGCATCAATCCTTCAAACATGGTGTTGTCCAACAAATGCAATAAGGAGTATACTAGCAAAGATCAGATCACTAACACATTAATCCCCATCATCAACATATCAAAGAACCCATGTACACATCATATGCCAATCTCATCCATGTACCATGAACTTGGTGGACAAAATGGAACCAATAGAAACCAAGATAGAAACCAATCAACAAGTATGGCAAGATAAATACTGAATCATAGGTAGACACAAGGATTTACGTGAAAACCCCTTGTGGGGAAAAACCACGGGCGGCGACGAGCAAGCAATCCACTATGAAGATGAAGGATACAAGAGTGGGAGCCAACAAGGTTGGGGAGGCTCCAAGTCCCCACAAGTTTCACTCTTCTAGTGGTGGACTTGGTAGATCAAAGTATCACCTCTCCTCTCTCAAACCCTATCTCTCTCTCCCTCAAAACCAAATGAACAAGCCACCTACAGGAAGAGAAACTCGGGTAGCCCTTTTGGGCTGGTTTGGGCACTTTGTGGAAGGCCCCCCCCAAAGTTCTAGATTGTCACAGAAAAGTCCCTAGACACCTAACCAAACATATAAGCAATATTTTCCATCATTTAAATGCTTAAATGAGCCTCCAAATAGTGTCAATGGGAGGTGCAACATCACAATACAGACATGTTTCATGTGAGTCGGACTAGTCCTAGGGTATAGCGTCAGACTACTTTGGTCTTCCTAGCTCCAATGGATAGTTACCGTCACTATGACCTTTGTGAGGACCATCCAAGCAAACCAGTCGGATGCCTAGACAACTAGTGTGACTCATCTAGTTCAGTTGATTTTTAGCTCCAACAAAGGTGCTTGAATAGGCTGCGGTATTCATACTTCTCCAACATGTATCTATGGAGCCCCACTTGCCCATTTTTGTTCCGCTGAAACACTTTGCAGTGCAAGGGAGAGTAAGAGGCTAGTGGGGTGATTGAGACTTGATAATACAAGATTAATACCTCATTATTTCATAGAGAGTAGCAAGTGTGCATCACCTTTCTCATTAGGCTTGTCATGGTCTAGTGAGAGTTTCTTCTTGTGTTACTTTTGGAGGTAGGCATCACCAATATGGCTTGGTGGTGATTGGAGGCTTTGGGGATCATCCAATAGAGCTTGTAGATGACCCAACTCATCTTGTGAGCAATTGTGGGTCATTTACCATGTTAGAGTGATAAAGAATCACCCTATAGAGAGCACTAGGTCTTGCAAGGATCGATGGATAGTTATACCCTTGTTGTTCCTGACTCATGGGGAGCACTGACTCTCCAATACTTCAGGAAAACAACGCATGTTCATTACCCTCTTTACTTTAGGAATTTACTTTTGAGCAATTCAATTCATGCCCTTACATTCCTAGATTTGACATGCTAGATAGAATTGGAACCTAGGGTGCAAAACTTTTATGTGGTACCACAACAGAGAACATTTCTAGGTACAAGGGGTGAAATGGCTAAGCAGTAGGACTTGATATTGTGAGAAAATTTTGATTATCCCAATTCACCCTTCTCTTGGGCACCTTGATCCTTTCATGTAGGGGGCGCCAGAATGAGCAAGAGAACAGTCATGTCGGACCAAGTGCCAGCAGTGAAGCATTATTAAACCAAAGAAGGAAAATCTGAGTCCCTATAGAGGGGTTCTAGAAGAGATAAAGGGTTGTTGGATTCATCTGATGTTATGGGTTATACTATGCGCTACTCACGCTCGCTCTAGTGGTCGGTAATGACTAGTTTTGACACAAAAGCTGTTTTGAGACATTGGGTCTCTAGTGATTGGTCCAACGACTAAGTGTCACATGGTCCGACGGTGTGCTTAGATGATTGTGGAAGTTCCAGTGGCTATGTCTCATCTTGTGGGCTATACATATGAACCCAACCAGCCAAGAGATGGTGTGTAGTGCTCAAGGAAGACTTATGTGAGTTGAGGCTCATTTGTGTTTGCTCTAGCCACCAAAGTGCTTAGTGATATACTTAGTGATTAGTGTAGGTGTTTTGTGAAGTTCTTAGGTTAGTTAGACCACCACTTTATTGTAGGCTTGTTTAAGGCCTAGTGTTTATTGATGTTTCCATATCTCTTACCACTCAGTGCTTGTAGACACCATTGGCATACATCAGAGGGGCTTATAGTCTTGAGATACCACACCAACTGCGTTTGTGGTGTGGCTGCTACCATGTACACCATTGTCATACATTAGAGGGGCTTAAACCTCGATAGTGAAGAGGATGAGGAATTACAAAGGCTTAGAAAAAGTGAAATTGCTAGATGGGAGTACATGTTTCCTTTGGTTTGACATATGGAGGGATTTCCATCCTCGAGTTGAGCATTCTTGAGCTCTTCTCCTTTGCAAAGAATAAAAAAATTTCAGTTGCATTTTGCCAAAGTGGTACAGAGCTCTCAAGATCTCTTCCACCTACCTCCGTCTAAAGAAGCTTTTCACTAGTTCTTATAGTGTCAGCAGATCATGGAGTCAATTCAGGAAATTGAAGAAATTGAAGAAACTCTTGTCAAAACAATCATATTTTTTAGCTCGTTCTCAAGGAGAGGTTACCTATTAGAAACATGCTTAGAAGGAAGAATATGGAATTGGAAAGTTACAACAGTGTACTATGCAATAAATTAGATTGAGGAAACCATTGATCACCTCTTTATCAACTGTCTTTTTGCATCACACAAATGGAGTTTAATCGGCCTCAAGTTGATCGAATCTGGCTCCACTTCAGAATTTGGAGTTCATCAAAGCCCATATCAATTAAAAATTATTTATGGAAATCATTATCTTACTTTGTTAGGCAGTTTGGATGAGTAGGAACAACCCTATCTTCAGACATATTCAACCTTCAAGTCAAGGCTATCGGGCTATTTTCAAGAATGAGTTTCAACCGTTCTTTATTTCTTTTTTCATTTGTTTGCCATTACATTTGCTCTCTCGGACTTAATATCAAGAATTACATCTTTTTTATGATGTAGGTAGCACTTTTGTGTTGGACTGATAATCTTACGAGGAAACCAAAATAAGTATGGATATAGTGTATTTGGCGGTGTCACTCTTTATTAACATCGAATATTGCTTTAATTAACAATGGGGTAAGAGTGTCACAAGATATTTGGAAGACAA